>ML994087.1:0-47447 GCA_010093945.1 Delitschia confertaspora ATCC 74209 | reverse complement strand
TAAAAGATACGCCCACGCGTTAAATACCCGCCCGATTATACCTATGAAACCCACAATATCGTAGTATCACCACAATCGGCGAGTGCAAATACAGGGTTACAGGGTTCCACGTGCAATTAACACGCCGCGGCGTGAAAAACACACGGCCATCCTCTCCACAAGTGGTCACCCCCCATACCACTCCACCCAACTAACTCCAACGCCATCCTATCCCTTGCCTCACATTCCATCTCTCCACATCCACCCCAGTGGCCCTTATCCCTCCCACTGTCCTCAAACTTCTAGCTCCTGCATATCTCAAGGAGACCCTTCTTCCATGTCGTGTTATATGTTTTTAGCGCGTGCGTTTGGTGGTTATAGGGGAGGCTTTGGAATCGTTGTTATGGAAAGTGAGAATTTGGGAAATTAGGCTTTGAGCAAATGGGGATAGTTTGGTGATGTGGTGATGTAGAGTGGTTGATAAGGCGATCTTGGAAGCAGCGGGAAAGCAGTAAAGTTTAGGGTTGAGAGCGGTGTTTTGAAAAGATAAGGCTTGTCTTGTTGGTATGTGTCTATGTAAATGGGTAGGGAAGGAAGGATAGGGAAGTTAGTTATATATCTAGGTTCGATAGTTCAACTGGATAGGCTGGGTGGTGTATAACAATATAAGTCTTGGGACAACAAGAGGGCATTAGAGGGATGGTGGATGCCCTTGGAATATAACTACCTGCTTACCATGAAAAAGCCGGGTCGGACCACCACCTTTGCCTGGAAGCATTTCAACTTCACAATGCATATCAGAGTCCTAAGTCATGCACCACAAGAATATGCTAGGAATACGCTATGACTACCCAAGCGCTCCTACAAACTACCGTCCGAAGTACAAACACCCATCGCCCATTCGCCACAAATGCAAAAATCCAGAACCGAAACGTTACGGCTGACCAAACGCAGCCCGACCATGACTCGTAGAAATCATGTACATCATACCTCATAATCAGTTCCTCCTCCATCCCTTCCCTCATCTCACCAAGTATCCGGCCCAAAATGCTTCCCCTCCGGAACCTGTTTATATGGACAAGCCCTCCAATCGCACCCCTGCTTATATACCTCCGTCCCCCACCACTTGAACCCGCTCATCCATCCCGGAAACACAATGCCAAAAAAGATAACCACCACGCCGACCGCCAACCCGGAATCCAGCGCTGCACTCAGCGTCATGTTATACTTCTTCCACCAGGCTGTCTTGCGCTTCCGAATCTCGTAGTTGAAGACCCAGCATACTATTGCCCAGACCGAGAAATTGAGACCCGTGGCCGGCGGAATCCAGGAGAGGCTGCCGAAGACGACGGCGAGGTTGACTTTGCGGAGGATCGATTTGCGGTTTTTCCGCGCGATGAGCCAGAGACCGACCGGCGCCAGTGCGCCGAGCAGAAACGCCCAGATTAACGGACGGTACAGAGCACCCGGACCGAAGAAGCGCTGGGGTCCGACGACGCCCCAGAGGATGCTGCCGTTGAAGTGCACGCGGGCGATGGGACAGGTGAAGCCATTGATAGCTTGGGGTGTGCAGATCCCGGGGATGAAGGCGAGCATCCAATTAAGCACACCGATTTGAGTCAAGCTGGAGATGATGGTTGCGGAGAGCTGAAGGGAGAAAAGGAGGCGGGGTGGGACTTTCATGTAGTGGCCGAGCTTGAGATCAGAGGAGAACTTGAGACCTTGTGTTGAGGTGATCTGGGGGGTTCTGGTTAGAGAGGTTGTGATGTGAGAGAGTGGGAAACATACGTAGCCGTAGGTCGTGAAGACCATGTTTGCGACTGGGCGGCCTGGGAACGCTATGCCGCAGATGAGCTGGCAGATGAGATACAGGCTACTTTGCTGGTTCGTGATGGCCATGACAATGCCGATTGGGATGAATAGTATAGCTCCTATGCTAAGGGCCAGTATAAGCCCGTACCAAGGCAAGTGAACCGGGTAACTGTGAACCAGGTTAGTTATCGTTCAGTATAGGTACAGAAGACTTACTATTCGACCACAAAAATACCTATAGCAGTCATACTGACCCCAGTAATGAGGTACCAGTAGATTGGAACGTCGTTATATCTCCTCATCAGCCGATTGTGAACATCCTCGGCATTCAGCAGATCCTCGAGAGCCGGCTCCGATGTTGTGCTCGCCCTATACATGCGGGACGATGCACCGTTGCTAGCTTCTGCTTCCGAATATACTGGCTCGTAATCCGCTTCGGTCTTTTTTCTCCGTATTTCGGCCCAAGAACGGCGCCACTGCCTTACTATATCTTTCCCGTGCCATAAAGCAGTATGCGAGATAAGGGCTGTCAATGCAGCGAACTGCAAGGCATAGCTCAAGACATATGTTATAGGCAAGAACACGCGGCTGTAGCTGTGGTAGGCTTCGTTGTCGAAGAGGAAGTCCTTGGTGAGGATCTTGCTGACATCATAGGGCTTGCCCCGGTTGTCAAACACAGCGGAAGAAAGGATGGGCATGTAGGACGAGAACATGACGTTGGCATAGTCTTAAACATTGTCAGCATTGGACAAACTTCTGTGGAAATGAACATACACATTAGAGGTGCCATGACCCACATTACTACCACTAAGCCTCCGACAATGTTCAGCGCAGCCCAGAAGGGGGTCACAAGAGGCGAGCCGATATAGGCGATCTGAGCCCAGTCGAAAGTCACCGGGAATAGACCAAGGCCAGACGCAATGCCAAACTGGTGAAATCACGGTCAGCTTAAAACTTTGTAAGTAGGTAGGAATACACACAAGATTAGCAACGACTACGTTCTTGGGTGCAAACCAAGTTATGACGCTAAAGTAACTCAAAGCAGGCATGAGTAAGCCAGGGAGGAAATAAAAAGCGACAGATCCGTAGAACACATAAGAGAAGAATTTAGAGCGGCTTATCGTCCATCCATCGGCTGGCTTATTTTGATCTTTGTGCAAAGCAGTGAACATGGCGGTGGACACGAGGGTGCTGGGCCAAATCATGCCACTTGGCCGGACGAGATACTGACGAGTAATACCAGCAAGGGCGTATCCCAAAATCTGGGTAGATAAGGTGAGGAGAATTTGGTACATGACTCCGAGATCTTGGTTGTAGAATTTGGTCTGTTCTACAATAACCTGTTCACTGTTATTCCGAGGTTCAGCAAAAGTCTCGAAAAACAAACAACTTACGTCTGTAGCGAATGCGAAGCCAAAAGACACATTGCTGCTTATGTAAACACAGCAGTGCTCCTTTTCGTTCCACTGACCCTGAGCAAGCCAGCGCCGTAACCTTCGCCTCCAAGATTGACGCGCAGTGGCCATGATGGAACTCCGTCGACTACCCTCGGTACTGTAGCGGGAGCCATCTCTGTTAATGTCGTACTGGCGTGTGCCATTGAAAAATACTTCTGTGGGATCGTCCGGTCTTTTAAGGACCTGGTCCCATAGGAGCCCGAGGGGATGCACAAGTAAAAGAGCAATGATAGGAGTGATGCTAACGCTTGGGTATCTCAAGGAAAAGAATAAGTTGGTGGAAGAACCTAGGATCGCGAATAAAATAGAGAGAGTCCACATGCGCGGAGTGTTGATGGATAGGGAGAGATCGTCGGTTGCTGCAACAGAGGCGCGTACTTGAGCATAAGGCGAGTTGTCTGCAGGGTGACCCGCGTTTTTGACATCATGGAGCAACTCTTCACTTTCTGACGTCTCACTCTCCTCGCCGTGTCCTTCTATGGGAGTGCCAGTGGAAGATGACTGCAGATTGTCGAAGATATCAGATGCGGCTGTCGCTAGAGAGGTAATGCTTCCCGTGGTAAACCGTGGTTCCAGACCAGTTTCCAGATTTTCTTCCAGAGACTCATCGAAGTCATCATCTACATATCTGCTGCTGCTGTTGCTACTGGTGCTGCCGCCGCCGCTGCCACCGCCGCCACCGCCGTCTCTTGCACTGCGCCGACGGGTCCTGGAATTTGAATAGGGAGGTTCACTTTGAACTGAGTCACCTTGACTGCGACGATGGGAGGTTTCTGAACATCCGACCGCTGGCTCGCTGTACCTCAGCTTGCTTTTTCCCTTTCTCTTGCTCCTATCTGGACTGCTGGTGGTCACATGGTCGTCGGAGTCGGAGTCACCGGGGGTAGGACTTAAAGAGAGGACAGGCAGTCCACCGTAGGATCCGGTGCCCTGCGCTGGGGATGACCTCACTAACAATGGCGTTCGAGACATTTTTGTCTCATCTGAAGCCAGAGACAGCTGTGGGAGTTGCTCTGCCTCTTGCGCGAATTGTTCGGCATCAGACACGGTTCCGCCAGCCGCTTCCTTGGTTGCTTTTTGGGGAAGGTCCTGAAGCTCGACGTCTGACGCGTGAGGCGGTAAATTGGGGATTCCTGTGCCACCGCCACGTATCTTAGGAGAAGGATTTGAAAGAACAGAGACAGACTCTGGGGACTGCACGACTTGGGCTTGTGGTCCCATAAGTAGAAGAGGGACGGCATAAGCGCACGTAAAAATACCTAGGCAACTGAGGAAGGCAGGGGTTTGATGGGGCACCTGCTCGGAAGTCGTCCTGTTTTTGCGCTGTTGCGTGACTTATCAGATCAGATAACGGTTAGATCCGCGCGACCTCAAGCGCCAAGTTTCCCACTGCATCTTTAGCTCGCAAGCAAAAGAAAGGGAATTTTGGAACTGCGAGATGAAGGGTCACATACATCTCTGTCGTCACCGCTGCAGTTTTATATCAATATGAAATTCGATAATGTTTATTTGTCACGGAGCACTAAATGTTGTCTGGTTCATAACTCTTAATATCCTCTATTTCGGACGGTATTGGTACAAGATATCTTCACACCCACCTCATACAGCTACAGGGCTCAAAAGAAATTTCGAGCCCAATGTGTCCAAGGTTTTAGCTAACATCTACGTGTCCGTGTGTATCCACATGGTGCTGGAGGCGGCTGTGCTCGACCATAAGCCCCTCCACCATCTCAATCGCACCCTCGACATCGTCTTTATTATACAAGAATAGTCCTTGCAGCGCTGCAGTACTGACCTTATTAGCTAGTCCCAGTTCTTTCACCTTGATCATGAATTTGGCTTTGCCTTCTCCGTTGCTGTCGATTTCTCTGTAGAATCGATCCCACAATTGCTCAATTTGATATTGGGTTGCCTCACCAAGGCGGACTGTCATATCGATTCGACCCGGTCGGATAAGAGCCTCGTCCAATCTCTCCACATGATTCGTAGTTAGGAATATTATGCGCTCTTCAGCACTTGCAACGCCATCCAATGCATTGAGAAGTCCCGAAAATGTCACCGTGGCTCCAGCATAACCGTCTTCGCCAGGCGTCCGACGGTTGACAAAAGCCGCATCAGCATCCTCAAGCAAAACGATAGTCCGCGGTGGGACTTTTGTAAGGAGGTGGTTGAGCCGGTCGTCTGTCAACCCTCGCTCGCTCACATTGAGTATAGCAATGTTGAAATCCAGGTGACCCGCTAAGGCTTGGATAAAAGAGCTTTTGCCCGTTCCGGGGGGGCCGTACAGCAAATAGCCCCTTCGGTATGGTATTCCTCTGTCCAAATACCAGGTCCTTGCCGCCAGGAAGGCCTGCAGATCTTCGACAATCCTCTCCTTGACTCCCTCTTCTAGAACCACAGAATCCAATGGCCTCTTCCGTTTCGGTTGCCCGAAGGTCTTCCAATCTGGCCCCATCGAGTTATATATCACTGTCTTTCCCTCCTGCATTTGTTGAGCCAGCTGATGGGCTTCTGTAAATATATCCTCGAAAACATTCCTATGCGCATAAAGTGTTGTCATAGTTATGGTCTCGAATGGTATACCGCTAGCCATGTCGAACGCCTTCTCCCGTTGCCTATTGACCAGAATGAGTGATCCACCATAGCGAAGGATGTGCCGGCCGTGACCGGGTACGAGAGAGAAGTGTGTGGCATTCGAGGGACCGTTGCTTGACCGAGTGGTTTGTATTTGAAGATGATGGAGGCGAGGATTAAAGCGCTGAATGAGTGACCGGATGACCCCGCGTGAGGAACTCTGAGTTAATGTTGTTGATGAATGGGCACCTGCGAGCTGTGCTCTCTGGTACGTAGTCATCCACTGGAGGAGCCATGGATAGGCTTCATCATGGCGAGTTATTTCGAGGTCGACCAACATACGGCGTCGGAGTGCGTCAGCGCCATGCTGAATACCCTTTTGCCCTATGCGTGCACCGGCGGCAAGCGCTGCGAGGCCGAAGCCCTATGAGAGCTGTTAGCAGACCCCCCTTCGCAGCATTCGATTCGACCTACGGCGGTAAAGAAAGGGTTGCTGGTCAGCTGAGAGAAGAGCGAGCTGAAGCCCTCGCTGGGGTCCAGCTTGATTTCTTTTGCCAGCTGGTTGGGGGCATGCTGGCCTGCTGAAGGCGCGTTGTTGGCCATGGGCTTTTTGCGGTTGAGCTCTGAGAATGACGCCGCAAAAATCGGGATGCAGCTGAAGTTCCTGTCACGCTATTCCTAATTGGTAGATTTGATGCCCATGTGCTTGTAGCATGCAGCGCCGCGAGGATACACCAACCCTACTCATAGTTCAGTGTTTTACAAAGCATCGTTGTGCGTCGATAGCTGCAGAAGCCGTGCGGCGTCCTGGACGTGACTGTCAAACTTCGGGCGAGTGCTTGAGTGACGGCACTAATATTCCTACAGCGGACGAGCCATACGTTCAGCAGGCGCGACCCCCGGATTCGCGCCTTCCCCGAATTCCCAACAGCCTGGAAGCGCTATCCTATGTAAAGAAGCTCGGGCCTCCATAGATAAAACGACCCCAGCTTAACCTTGTGGAAATCACTGTCACCTACAAGAGCTTCGCGTGCCTCACTCTCTGTACTGTGCCTTTTTCTTTCTTTTTCCTACTTCTTTTCATCATGGCAGCTACCGTTACCATAGAAAAGTCCTATTTTCAAGCTCTCCTTCGCCGGTAAGCCTTCCCTGAGCTCCGAAATTTGGTTGATGGATGCTGAGTGTCAGTATAGAGCCGAGTTTGTACGTTGCTTTGCCAGGGTGGATACTCAGATTCAAGCTTCATATCTGATATTCTCTAGCACTCCAATGGGCACGGGTTTGACCCTACTAAGAACTGGGGCAATCAGGTCACGATATCCAAGGCTGAGCACAACCAGCTGGTAAGGGATCCGATTTCCTACCCTCAGACTGATTCGATTGTATGGGTGTTCAACCGCTGACCGCTCTTCTTTATAGCTTCGTTCGGCACGAGAATACGGTATGGTGTTATTCCTATAACCTTCTACCCTCCGGTGACCGTCACACGCCAGGTGGTGCAGCAATTGAGCGCTTTAACTTGCTCCCAAAAACTATATTTGCGTGCAAGGTCGTTGAATAGCTGAGATGAAAACCTATTCTGGCTCTTAGATGGCGAAAGTTCACTTCGTTATCAACTGATAAGAGAAGAAAGAGTTTCGGTCGCCCGCGGTCGATCTATATTACAGGAGGAGTGTCTCACAAGTTGCTGCACCATCTAGTGCCGCTGCACCATCTCTCGTGCACAAGCCCCACTCTGACATAGATAGATTTGCTCAAGAACGCACTTTTCCGAGGTGGCCTTACCATGGAAACCCTCGAGACCCTACTATCCGGTGTGGACGGTGAATATGATAATGGCAAGACGACAGAATATGACCCTCACTCCTACGAACGAACCTTTGCGAGACCACAACCTGTTCCCGTTTCCATGAGAGCGCCTCGAGAAAATGAGCCGTCCGGCTTCCCCGATGGGGCTGCAGTGGGTGATGGACCATGCCAGAGGACGCAGGATAATCCGTTCCATCGGATGCCAAGTCTCACCCACCAAGACTCTTCCATCGATACGTCCGTGGAGAAAGACGATGAACTCCAAACTTCGTCCCATCAGGCAGTTTCAGCCAACGATCAGCGTACCATTTTGATAACCAACCTATCTGAGCGCACGACACACAAGGACCTAGCTGGCATCATCCGAGGAGGACGATTGCTAGATTTGTACATCCGCAATGATCGTTCTGCCATCGTTTCCTTTGTGGAAGGGGCTCAAGATTTCCTTGCATATGCCAAGCGCAATGACTTCTATTTGGATGCTAAACGGGTAAGTCACAAAACTTTACACTTGAACCATCGCTAAATAAGAAACAGCTTGAAATACGTTGGAATGACCGTCAGTTCCGTGTACCGCACCATGTCTCCAACAAGATTGGGATTGGCGCAACTCGTAATCTTGTCATCAGAGGTGGTGGGGGGAAACTTACAGAAGAGCAAATTCGGGACGACCTGGATCACATTCATAATCTCATTGTGATCGACGTCCAGTTCAGAAGTGGGGATGCCTATATTTCCACCAATTCCATCCACAACGCACTCTTTGCCCGAACTTGCATGATGTCTCGTTCTGGGTATAAGGGACTACGCATCGAGTGGTACCCTGATGAATGTGCTGGATCTCTACCTACCACTAGACCCGCCGGTTTCCGGGGCTATACGGCTACCCCACGGTCTGCTCCTATCAAACCTATGGCTACTGTCAATCCGTATAACCTTCTTAACATGGACGGGACCGATCATGACTCTGAGGAAGAGGAAGAGTCGTATATTGATAACGGTGTGCCGTTAAGCAGTTGGGCAGACGCCACGGCAGCTTAGGACCTCCAACCCGTTTCTCAGCTCATGTCTTCACAAGTATACCTACTTTTTATTTTGTCACATGATTCTTCTCCTTTCATTCAAGCGGCATAGCAGGATCATGAAGGGAATATGTGCACCCACTCCCCCCAAACCCTCTTTAATGGGTTTCTTTCCTTAAATGTTTCCTCATGTTCAGATACCCCTCATTCAAGTGTAGTACTTATGAAATTATAATTCTCAGACGGGCCCTTGTTGGTGAAAACCAAGTCTTCTAATAGGTCTTTAAACCTGTATATCATCCCGGCGAACAACTGAAAGCTCAGGATACGCTCACTCTACATTACAGTAGGTTGCCCTTGCTGAGAACTAAAAGCTAAAAGATATGTTTAAGGTCGACTGCGACCAATCTGGATACAAGGAAGAGCGTGTCTAAATTCACACACTACCTGATGGTACAGCGATATCCTTTAACAAGTTTTCGCTCCCAATCCAGCAATCGTTGATGCTCTATGGTGCATCTCCTACCTAGGTTAGCATTCACACGCCATGTCCCGGAGCAGTCTAGCGCAGTACTAACTCCGCAATCTAATCCCCGAAATCTGGGGAACTTGGATGACGTTGTTGGACGGAACATGTGGAATACCATACCACTCTTTCCATAAACCAATCAATTAACATATATATACACCCTACAACCACCCAATTTCATAATGGCGCCCACGATCAAAGTCGCGGTAATCCAACTCTACCCAAAAGTATGCTTGCTTTCAATGCCCATGAACAACCCCACCTCACCCTCACCATCTCATCCCACCCCTAACTCTATGCCAGCCGATGCAAATTGACTCCAACTTCGCCAAAGCCGCAACCTTCATTCGCTCCGCCGCCACACAGGGCGCCCAGCTCGCTGTGTTACCTGAGTACCATTTGACAAATTGGGTGCCCAAGGACCCCGGGTTTATTGGGTTGTGCGAGCAGTGGGAAACGTGGTTGGAGAAGTACAAAAGCTTGGCGAGGGAGTGTGGGATTTGTATTGTGCCGGGGACGATTGTGGAATTTCACAGGGAGGAGGGGGAGGATGGTAGGGAGTTGGGAGGGATGGGAGAAAAGGAGGTTCGGGAGAGGTTGCTGAATGTGGCATACTTTATTGATGAGAAGGGGGCGGTGAAGGGGAAGTACGTTAAAAAGAACCTATGGTAAACCTACCCTTCCCTTTCCTACCTTCTCCACTCCATTTTTTCTTTCTATGCAGAATCTCTAGCTGTGTGGGCACATCCACCGGTTTCACTGTTTATATACTGACCTCCGGGGCTTCTCTTTCTAGGGGTCCCGAACGAGAACATCTCACGAGTTCAGGCAGGGACGTCCACGAAGTCTTCGACACACCGATTGGCAAGGTCGGGATGCTGATTTGTTGGGATTTAGCGTTTCCGGAGGCATTTAGAGAGTTGATTGCCCAGGGCGCCAAGATCATTATCGTACCCACCTTTTGTAAGTTTTCAATTTTTCGATCCACGCGTCGGCTTGGTGGATTGGGAGGTCGAGGAGGTGGGATAGTGGATTTTTAGCTAATAGGACGTGCGGGTAGGGACATTAAACGACTGCAACGAAGCCGGCCTCAAACAGAACCCTTCCGCTGAAGCCGTATTCCTAGATTCCATCCTCACAGCCCGAGCCTTCGAAAATACCTGTGGTTCGTTAGTCCCGTTCCTCCATTCATTCTCATTCCCCTTTCCAACGTTTCCATCCACACTCCATTTGCGACCAGCTCCAACTGACTCTCCTCCTAGCCGTGGTCTTCGCCAATGCAGGTGGTCCACCCGGCCGCGGTTATGCCGGTCTTTCTCAAGTCACAGTCCCGTTCATTGGAGCTGTAACCAGGCTAGGCAGTTGTGCAGAAGGTATGACGGTTGTAGATGTAGATCTTCAGATCTTAGAGGATGCGGAGGCGAATTATAAGGTAAGAGCGGATTTGGAGAGGGATGACTGGCATTATGATTATAGGCATAGTGGGAAGGGGAAGTTGTAGGTTGGGGTTGGGGTTGGGTTGGGTTACAGGGAGGATGAGGGGATGAGATGAGACTTTGGTATATATGTAGGACTTCTTATACACAAACCCATCCGTTCATCGAACTCCAGCATCCGAAAATTAACTTACGGAGCTTTGGTTTTTCCTGGACTTGCAGCAGGAATTCAGGGTTTACAGCACGGTTAATCTTACAAGCTTTTCTTAACTCCCTCCTCCCACCCCATTCAGTTTTATCTACTCCGAAAGCTCATCAACCCCCCGCTCCCCCAGCTCCCGTGAAACATCATCACAGAACTGCGCCATCTCCACATCTTTGGGTCCCAGTCCCTGCGGCTCATGCGTCGTCCATGTGACTGTTACTTCGTTGTACGTGTTCGTCCACGTCGGATGGTGTTTGCGCTTTTTGCAATGCTCGGCGACGAGCGTCATGAATCTGAAGGCCGCAGTGAAGGTTCGGAAGGTGAAGGTGCGGGTTAGACTGTCGGGGTGACTGGAGGAAGAGGAAGGGGGGGAGCAAGTTAGAGTCCAGGGGGGGTGGGTGCGGTGGTTGGGTAAAAGAAGGGAGGGGGGGAGGGAGAGTGGAATGTTGTCGGACCAATGAATTTGGGGGATTTTTGGGTCGGCTTTGGTTGGAGGCTTTGGTGTTAAATGTGGTGGTACTGCAGTGGACGTTGAGCTGATGGATTTGCTGTTTCCGAACCGAGATCCAAACGGTTCTGATAATCGGCTCACGACAATCGGCCGCCTGTTTAAACCTCGCGAAGAAAATGAAGTAACAGATGTCGTTCTAGTCCTTTGAATAGGCGCAAAAATTCTGGGGTATTATTTAGTACGGACTTCATACGCCGGGGTAGGACTATGCATATGTGTGTCAGACAGAAGGGGAAGCGGAACCAAGGTTGATAACCGAGTGACTGAAATAGGAAAAAAACTGACTCCAAGGCCCGAAGGGGGCTTGCATATTGTCTGACCATGAATGATGGAGTTTCGAGACTGATGATTCGGATGGTTGAGGGTTTGTTCCTTTGTTCTAGATGGTTGGCGAGCGGGTACGGTACATACAAAATGAGAATATTATGATGGTTGCGATGTGGCCTGCACTTTTTTCCTTTAAAGTGCCCGGATTTCGATATCCCAGTAAAATCAAATATATCGTTCTGTAGGAGATTGAGAGCTCGATGTGAGCAACCTCGGATTGGAAGGTTGAACGTGGTTGGTATGCACGGTCGTCGATAGGATGATGTAAGCTACACTAATCCAGATAGCACCACAAAGGAGAGACCTTTGACGGAGAGACCTTTGGCGGAGAGACCTTTGGCGGAGAGTCCTCAGCCATAGAACCCATACTTCATACAGAATGCTATATCCTCCAGAAAGCTTTCTTCTTGGTCTTGCTATTCAGGTCCGAAAATATCTCTCGCACCCCCTGATGCAGTTGATATGCATGATCCGGAAAATGTGGCATGTCCGCAACAGATATTTATCCTTGGCTTTTGCATCGCCTTAACTCCAGCTAGGAACTCGTGCAATAGCTCGATAGCTTTTTATAGATTATTCTAATGCAAGGTATTCATCTGGATTATCTCATCGGACTGGTGCCTCGGACCTCCGGAGTGCTTGGGGTTAGTACACGATATGATATGTGGTAATCGATATCGATGACTACGCAAGTGTCTCATCAGGACAATGTCTGGCGCATATACGTCCCCACAGCAATGAAATGCTTGTCAGATGATTCATTCCTTTGTTCGTGCGAAGGGACGCGGGACATCTCTGCAATACCTGCTGCAGCAACAACTCCGCCAAGCAGGATTGGTCAGCAACTAATCATTCGCAACATCAGCAACTCAGCACGGAAGAGACAAATAAATAATCCAATAATCCAATTAACCCAAATCGGCCGACAGGGCCCTCTTGCCGGAGGTACAGGGAAAGACTTTAAGCGATGCCGCTGGCAGGGTCGCCGTAATCATATATTATTCGTCCAAACATCATTCATTGCACGAGAGTGAAGTCCGAGGGCATCGTGATACGCGATACGCAGCGTGCGGGCAGGGAAATCACCGGACGCCGAGGCCAAGACTTGTGCCCGCTTTATTATTTAAGGATCTCCCACCGAGCCTGACTCAGCTTTTACGAAGCACCTCAACCGCCCTCGACCAACCCCATCACAAGCCCCCAAGGTGAGTAGTCATCAGCTTTCTGTCCCATCATGAACAACCCGAGCCGTCTGAGCAAAGAGGTTACGCGCTTCTATCGCGATGCTTCTTTTGTTTGAGAGACACAAACACCTCCCCCCCAGTCACCGTGATGTTCGCCATGACCGGTGGAGAGCTCTTCCTATCTCCCGTGTTCGCTCGTCAACCTCTCTCTTCACCTGTACGCCTGAGCTCACCAAGTAACATCCAGGTTCCTTCACAAATCCCACGCCAGCCCGCCACAGCGCCCGCCCTCCTTGCTGCTCAATAATCAACCACCACACGACGTTCAAATCGGACGCGACCTGGCTGCCTGTCTGCTGCGAGTGACATCAAATCCGCTGCGTTCTAGTACTGAAAGAAATCAGTTCATGCCGACTGACTTGCCTACGTTGTACCCGTCCATCCGTACATATAACAACATGCAGCAACCGGCTCAGGTAAGCTGAAGACTACCCATCTGCTTACCTACTGCCCATGGCCTTGCGCCCGAGCTTTGCTGACTGTCACCTAGCACGATAAGCCCACCATTGAGATGAGTGCGTACCCTTCTTCGCTTTCCGAGCTTGAAATCGGTCGATCACGCCCTTTCTCATCTTGTCATCGATTACTAACTCTTGTCTTCAAGGCTTAAGGGAGCATCTTCTCGCCGCTGGCGCTGGCCAACCCACTCCTCAACCGCTTACTCCTCAACACGGCCATCCCGGAGGCCCTCATGCGATCGATCCTGCCATTGCTGGCCCGCAATACCAAATGAGCCCTGAGGGAGATGGACACATGAGTGAGGGCAGAAAGGGCCGACGGGAATTGTCGACCTCCAAAAGGGCTGCGCAGAACCGTGCCGCACAGGCTAGTTGACCTCACAAGTCAAGTCGTGGAATGGGTTGGCTAATACGATTCATACAGCGTGCATTCCGTCAGCGCAAAGAGGAATATATCAAGCAGCTCAAGGACCAGGTGAAGGAGTTCGAGCAACTCTGCGAGATGTACAAGACGCTCCAGACTGAGAACTACCAACTCCGAGACTACATCATCAATCTCCAATCCCGCCTTCTCGAGACCCAGGGCGAAGTGCCACCAGCTCCTGCCGGCGTTGACCTCTCTCGTTCCCACCACGAGCAGCAGGCCCAGCCGCAGGCACATCCGCCCACCGAACCGCACCATCAGCGCAGCCCCTCTGCCACTGGAGGTCTGTCGGAGCGACAGATTGGAGAGCTTCAGATGGCTGCCCAGGCCGCCAATGTGGTGCACCAGAGCCCATCCATGGACCATGGCAAGCACCCGAATGACGAGAGTACGTTCATGACGGAAGCGGAAGCCTATGCGGAGAAGCGTCAGAAAGTCGACTCAGAGACGCCAGCTACAGGTCAGCTCTTGAACGGGTCTTTCTAAGCCTTTACAAGTACTTACTCACAGTCAGGTGGTGCGGGTAACGACATTCCGAACGGCCTGCCATAGGCGCAAAGATATATTGTGAACAAATCTACTAATCTGGCTTAAAAGATAAAGAAATTAGTGGGCGTGGTTGGAGACTTTATGAATATGAGAAGTATATTTTAGATAAGGCCTATCGTGAAAGCAGGTTGCTCGAAATGCTCATGAATCGTTCCTCCCGAGTCGCTGGCTCTATTTCCTGGGAGGATTCTGGTTCTTTATTTTTATTTTTATTTTTATTTTTTTTTTATTTTTTGCAAGGCTGGGGGGAAAGATGTTGACAAGGACAGCGGGGCTTGATCTGTTCTTCTTCGGGGGCCTCGGAGTTGTAGGGGATGGGGCGTTCTTGATCATACTTTCTTCGGTTATTTCTTTTCTCTACCCTGTCACAGGTCAGCGTGGAAAGCTGGGGGTCCGTCGTGCAAGGCTTTGCCGCTCCTATGCGCAAATATGGGGGGTGGTGTGCTATATCTTTGTTGATCTGCTCTTTTTCCTTCCCTAACCTTTCGATCAATGAATTATGCTGGGTTTTATTCTGTACTTTTATACTTCAGTGCAAGGGGTTTCTTTTCAGAGATGACGATAATTGAAGGGATTTAGGGACCATACCGGCTCTGTGCATTTTGCTGTGATTTTTATGTCATAGTCGACCTATTTGCAATCTCATGCCTTCCGGGTCTAAACTCCCAGCACCCCCCCTACCCCCTGCGCAAATCATTCCCTCACGCTAGGTGTCTTGCCCTTATTGTAGATTTTCCCCGAAGACAGTCGAGATTGCTGATATCGTCTGAAAATCCTCTTAAGATCCTGATCGGCACTTACCGATCATCACTTCGCCTTACTAAGCATACTACAGTTAGTCATCCGTTCAGAAATGTTGAAGATTTTTTGCATTGACAAATCAATATATAGGGCGGATGAGTAATCATGCGGTGTGAACAAAGGTTGGATTCAGCCACCCAATGCTTTGCAGAGCGTAATCTCAGCTTTCTATATACGCGGTTCTGGCTCTTTCATTGCCCTCACAAGCGGGAGCTGATTCGCTTTGGCTTCCTTTGAGGAAATTCGACGTTCAGGAGCATGAGAAACGCGGCAAACTCTTCACCAGAAGCGCCCAGACACTCTTTTTCAGAACCTCTTCATTAACCCTCCTTTTCCCCAAGCAAAGCGCTCTCATTCACTCAACATGCCTCCCCAAACGCTCCACCAAGCCAGAAACAAAACCAATCGGAATGCCCGCTGCCTTCCCTACACCCACCCCCCTCAATCCACCTAACAGAAAACAGACAAAAACAGAGAAAACACAATTCTCTAAAAACGATACACGAATCAGAAAACCACAAAAAGGGACAGCTTGTTGCCTCCTTCTCAGCAGGGTCCCCTTTTTCCTTGCCTCTACTGGGGGTTTTCAATGAGATAAAGTGTGAATGGGACCCTCCGCAGCTCCGCTTCTGGGATTCGAACTTCGAGCCCCCCCTCTCAGGGCGGCGGGACGCTTGTGTGTGGCGTTTATTGCTCGTGCTAAGCATGACGGCGGTGTACTAATATGCTATGCGGAGGGCAATTTACTGTTTTAGTTGAGGAATTTTTGGGGGAGGGGAGGGTGGGAGTCATTGTTGTTTCCTGAAATGAGGTAGAGAGATGGCTGGGTATTTTGTTGCTTATGCCCCAGTCATTGGGAATTCTGCTTGGAGTCCAATGTCGTTGTGCTGTCGCTTCAGAAACGGGAATGTAGTGATGCTTTTTGACTCTCTTCGGAGATTTTTGATGGAGTGGACAGTCCTGTCACTGCTTATATTGGAAAAATAAAGAAAAGGTGCGCATAACATGCTAGCTAACCTAAAGCTGTTGGTATCTTCTCTTGAAGATTACTGCGTTCGTGAGTCCTTTTCTTCGTACTAAATATCCCAACGAATCATTCTATATCACTTTTTCTGTAGGTAGACACGATATATGCTTCACTGTTAGACAGGAAAAGCTTAAAAACTGTATTCAAATTATAGTACGCTAGAAAAGGGATGGGATAAGCATGAGAGTTTTACATTAGTTTACTTTCCATTCTCTTCTTCTGGAAAGGCAATACATCTGCAAGCGGAGCAGTGTTGGCCAGTTGGCTTACGATTTGAGCGGGGTATTTTATATTCGTAATCGATAGCTAAGTAGATTAAATACCAGTTGAGGTGAGGCCGTATAAAGAAGAAAGAAGTATATATATGTCGGCGCCAAACGCAAAGAAAGAGGTAAGGTTTGTTCCCGCCATTTCCACTGCAGGAAGCAGGGCTCCCCTTAAGAGTCCATGCCACGGCCATGGTCTACTAAAAGCCCAGTCACAGTTCGGATCCAAAATCGGCAGCTTGAAACCTAATCAAAGGTCATCAGTACATTTCAACCGTGCGGGCCCCCCGTAAGGTATAATTGCACCAGTCACACTAGAAATACAATCAGCACCGACCAACACTTATAACAACAAACAGAGGGTCGAGATAGCCATACCTTAGTCTCCGAGTCATTATCCTCAATACAATACTCCGTTCGACAGACCTCACACCGTCGAATCCACACCTCTTTGCATTCGTGGCATGTATGCCCGCACCCAAAACAGTCTCGCCGAACACCAATGACCTGTAATATCCAAACGTTAGCCTATTCCTTGCGAGAACAAGAAAACATACCTTGGCGCGCCAGACGAGACTACGTTTTCCTGGTGCTGAGGTCTACTAGTCAGGGCCCAGTATGTATCAGCCGGCCACCACGGAGAAGAGGAGGCCTTCTGTCCATCCGGGGAATCCAACTACGTGAGGTAACTCGGAAGAGTAGTCATTCAGAGCGCGCCAAGGTCCAGATATGAATCAAACGATTTAGTCATTAGCCCTCCTCAGGAAAGTGACAATCCAGACAGAGACCACCAACTACCTTGAATTTTTGTCTCGCCGAAATCTTTTCTTCTTCCGTGCGAATGTTCTCATTGAATTCGACAAGTTGCAGCTGGGTGCGTTGCGCAATGGCCGAGGCGGTATAACAGGATTCGTCCCACCATTTGTGGCAGCGCTCGCACCAGCGTCCCTTGAGACAGTCTTCGCAGCGCACAATGAGCGGAGGGGAAGATCCGCCATCAATGGTGTGCGGCATTTGAGTAGCTCGGATGGAAGTTGAATGGAGTGGGACGGGGGTGAGGAGAGGGAAGCTTGATATTGGTGACTGACCAAATACGGCTGGACCTTCGGGAGAAGAATGGCAGGTTTCACATCCGGATGGCCCTAGAGCAACGGTCGCAATGGCGGGATTGAGGAAGGAGGATTGGTTGAAACCTCCAGTGTTTTCGCTTTGGGTGATGCGAGCGTTGGAGGGATTGTGCCTAGGGCCTCTGCAGAGCACTGCATCAAAAGCGATGATGCCCTCGCAGGCTTTCAGTGTCTCCGCCCATTCTAGAGAAGGCCGTCTGGGAAGCAAGCGGCCAGCATTTTGGTACCATTTGTCTTCCGTTCGGGCCAAAGCGGTGTTGAGGGTTTCAGAGGACCGGTGGTTCCACTGGGCTCCAATTCCCGCACATCGCATGCCTGCCAGAGGGAGTTTCTTCTTGTTTGGTGTATCTACGACCGGGGCGGGATCACGGGGCCCGAACAAGTAAATGCCTTTAACTCGAGGAGTACCCTTTGGTCGAGTGGGCCGGACCGTGTATCTCAAGACTTGCATAAGCTTCCTTTCATTTAAGTTTTTGACCTCTCTAATTGAAAGGATGCGAACGTTGAATCGGTCTTCGGCAATGATTTCTCGTACGAGATCGGCAGGTACACTCAAGCCATCCAGTACCAACGTCTGCACATTTCGCAGGAAATGACGCCGCTCAAGCTTGGAGAATATGCCTCTGAGGGCACCCGAGTAGAATTCATCTTCAGTGAGAGACTCATCCATTCGCTCTGCACGCCAGCTAATTCCCCCAAAGTCTAGGGGTTCATGAGGCACGACGGCTGATTTGACCACCGAGAGGTCCATGTAACGGAAAGCTTCCCGAGAATGGTATATAGCCTGGTAAAGGGTTTTGCAGGTGGCTGCGATGGCATATAGAGTGGACACTGGGAGATAGGGCGCCGTTTGGCGGAGGACAAGGCTATTTGAAAGCAGGTCCACCAAAGTGGTAGACATAGGGCCTTCAGGGATAGTAGAAGGGCCCATAGTAAACAGAAAAGAGACTCTGGAGAGGTATACAAAGGAATAGGCCCCAAATGAGGGCTGCGGACTTACTGGAGGGTATTTATATGGGAGTGGCAGGACAAGGTCGGGGTAGACCGAACAAGCAGGGGCTACCTGTCAGCGGGGCCTTCCATCCAATACAAGACCGATCTCGGGATTGACAGATTTGGGAGAGATGGGTAGTTAACAGATATTGGGGGATGCGTTGTGCGGATTGTTGGGCAGAGGAGCGTGTGTCTGATAAAGCATTCACTTGGAGGGGATGGTGGTGGACGGGGTGGTCACATCATGGGCCCGGCCCACTCGGCGGTCTTGGGGGAGATCGCCAGTTAGACCGGCGGCCAAGCAAAGGTAAAATGTACGTTAGAGTAAAGGGTGAGACGGCCGAGTCGCAAATAAGGCGGATAGCTGCGGCCAAGGGGCTTGGATTTGGCTTGTCCGGGCTTGCTGGTTCGGTGACAAAGGTGTGAAAGAAAGAGAGATCCATATTGGTAGGAGAAAGCTGGGGATCATGCAGCATTGGAACCCCGGTCTGACACACACTTCTCCCGGAAAGGTTTAATTAGAGCAGCCGAATGGCTACAATACGAAAGGCGGACAGTTATCTTGATGGACGTGGGGTAGGAGTTGTAGTGATGTGAGGATTGAATTACATACCAAGACTCGCACCAGTTACACACCGGAATTACTATATTTCTGTATAACTCCATCCAATATCTGTTATACATGCCAAGTAGACAGCCAAGAATAGGGAACTATCTCGTACAATACATTTTGCATATTGTATATTTTAGTATGACTATTTTAGAAAGTAAACGTCTCGGCCAAGCGGTGATCAACGTATTAATTGAAATGACCAATTAGAGTCAGGGGGCAGAACTTCGGAGTTATGCTCTTATCGATAAGAGAAATGCACGTCACTTGTGACCGTCTCTCGTGAAGCTTCGAGAAGGTAGACCTTCTCCCAAATTGGTCAGCAGTTTTGCCTTATACTACTGCTTTCTCCTACCTCTCCAGCATCTCCAGCATCTCTCCAGAATCTCTCCAGCATCTCTCCAGCATCTCTCCAGCATCTCTCCAGAATCTCTCCAGCATCTCTCCAGCATCTCTCCAGCATCTCCAGCATCTTTCCAGCGTCTCCAGCGTCTCCAGCGTCTCCAGCATCTCCTACATCTCCTTACTCTTCAGTCGTTCCGATCCCTTCTTCTTTGCTGGTTTTTTTGAGATACCCATTTTCTTTTTCCCTTAAGGGTTTCACCATGTCCGCAGACCCTGCCCCTCTCAAGTGGTCCGCGCAATTCACGGTCGCCCCTCCCTCTCGGATATCTCTCTCTGGGGACAAGATATTACTGCCTCAGTCTGCCCTAGAGCAGCTGCTCGCAGCCGCGCCCATCGTATCGAATGACACTTCCAATCGTCCGCACACTACCGCATTCGATCCATTCAATCCCTACACATTTGCTGCCGAGAGGCAAGCTCGAGCCCAGTTTCAGGACCGACACCAGCAATTACCACACCCGCTCACCTTTAGACTTGTGAATCCAGACAATGGAAGAGTTGTATATGCGGGTATTCGGGAGTTCTCGGCGGAGGAGGGTGAAGTGGTGCTCAGCAGCTTCCTCCGGGAAGCTCTAGGCTTGGAAGGAGAAAGAAATGTACCTTCCAAAGAGAAGGCTATTAGCAGGGGTGACGATCAGGCGAGGACGAACGGGGTGGAACAACTCGTCGTAAACGGCAGCAGCTCACATAGAATCACCGTGCATGCACAGGAGCTACCCAAGGGCACTTTCGTTAAGCTACGGCCGCTCGAAGCCGGTTATGATCCGGAAGACTGGAAGTCCCTACTGGAGGAACATCTTCGTGCCAACTTTACAACCCTGACCAACGGTGAAGTGCTGGTGGTTCACGGAGGTCGTGGGGTGGGTGGCGAGAGGGAAGAATTTAGATTCCTGGTGGATGGGTTTAAGCCTGAAGGAGACGGAATCTGCGTAGTGGACACTGATCTGGAGGTGGACATTGAAGCACTGAATGAGGAACAGGCACGTGAAACACTGAAGAGGATAGCCGCGAAGGCGCAACGAGCGCCCGGGACGACCGAGGGTAGCTCGGTAGGTGGCAAGTTGACCATATCTAGAGGCCAAGATGGCCAAGTGGTGGAAGGAGAATACGTCGACTACGAGCTCCCCTCTTGGGACAGGTCTCAGGGGCTAGAAATCGAACTAAGCGGTGTAGACGATGACGAAGAAGTCGATATATTCGTCAGTCCCTTTTCCTCCAGGCAGCGTGTCCGGCCGCGGGAAGAGGACCACGTCTTTGCAGACTTCTCAAGCAGATACCCTAAACGAATCCGCTTGCAACCAACCAATGTAGAACTAGAGGAAGCAGAAGCCTTGTGGATCTCAATTCACGCTTCTCTATCCGACTCATCTTCAAATGTGCCGAAGAAGTACCACATCCGAGCATCTGTTTTTGATCCAAAATCCGAGCCACAAACATCAGCCACAGAAACATCACACAATCCAGGAGACGTGCAATGCAAGAATTGCCATCAATGGGTGCCATCCGGCTCCCTCTTCCTCCACGAAAACTTCTGTCTCCGAAACAACATACTCTGTCCCCAAGGCTGCGGCCAAGTCTTCCAAAAACGCTCCCCAACCTTCCAAAACCACTGGCATTGCCCCCACGACACCTACTACGGTAACACCCTCCTCTCCCGCACTAAACACGACCAAATCTTCCACACACCCCAAACCTGTTCCTCCTGTGGTTCCGAGTTCCCCTCTATCCCCACCCTCTCCCACCACCGGACAACCACCTGCCCCGGCAAACTAATCCTCTGCCGCTTCTGCCACCTCCAGGTCCCGCAAGAAGGCGACTCCACCGAACCAAACCCCGAACTTCTTCTATCCGGCCTTACAGCGCATGAACTTGCGGACGGTGCTAGAACGACAGAATGCCATCTCTGCAATATCATTGTCCGTCTCCGCGACATGTCCACGCACCTCAAACATCATGACTTGGAGCGCCTCTCTCGTCCTCCGCCGCGCGTCTGCAGGAATGTGAATTGTGGACGCACGCAAGATGGCGTGAATAAAGCGGGGGATACGCGTGCTGGTACACGCATGGGTCAGGGCCCGGGCAATGATATCGGTCTCTGCAGTGTCTGTTTCGGTCCGTTGTATGTAAGCTTGTATGACCCGGAAGGCAAAGCGCTGCGCCGCCGTATTGAGCGCCGCTATCTCTCGCAATTACTTACTGGATGCGGGAAGGCGTGGTGCCGGAATGCGTATTGTCGGACTGGGAAGAAGAATACTACGGGTGAGGATAGGGCTGTGAGTACGAAGGATGCAATTCCACTTGTAAAACCGCTTCTAGAGGGGATGGATGGAAAGGACTATTCAACACCACTGCATTTTTGTGTCGACGAGGCGAGTCAGCGACGTAGGAGCATGGCGGAGATGTTGGCGGGTGAGAAGGGTTTGGAGGGGAAAGGCGGTTACAGTTTGGAGTGGTGTGTTGCGGCGTTGGAAGCAGAGGGTGGAGATCTAGATAAAGCGCGGGGGTGGTTGAAGGGATGGGCGCCTATGAGGGGGGAGGTTAGGTAGAGGAGTGTTTGTTAGGCCTGAGATGATAGCATTAAATAGGACAGAGAAGGATGAATGTACAGAGCACATGATAAATAGAAATTATCGGTATCTGTACCCAGATTGGGGATAATTATGACTCCCTACCCATTTCCATTGACTTAAACATACTCTCTGGATAGTTATTACCGTTATGAGGCACCTTACACGTAACTGCTAACGCTCTGGAAGGGTGTTTGGCCTGCTTTACTGTATATTATTAAGGGGCAGGAGAAGTCGCCCTTACTACATATTTACGCCTTAGGTTCTTGGTGTTTTTAACCTGATCTCAAATTGGAACCCGGGGTATCTTGAAGGGTCTATATACTTAGTAACTAAAAGGTTCTCCTGTCTTTATACAAGCATAAAAGCTTATCCTAAACTTTACTTCCCTAACATTTAAGTGCCCTTTATAAGAATATATCTAAGAACGACGAAGGGAAGATAGATTTATCGAGAAGGGGGTCGATATTATAGGCGTGCGACATATATGGAAGGGAGAAAGATAAATACTAAAGAACCACTTACTTAGGAAACTCTTGCTGTTTCATCTCTCACCCTTAACGGCAGACACGAAGTACCTATATATTATGCTTAATTGCCTACATATTGCCTCATTCCGTCCACACAGATCCGAATTCATTCCCTAATGATACCTAACCCCGAAATCTCTTCCCCTTAGTTTCAATACACTCCCGCAATCAAGCAAACATTCTTAGACGGCCTGAAGCCCCTAACTTGCAAGCCAAAATTTATTATTTTAGCAAGAGAAGAGGTACTCGTTCACTCAGGGTTTTGTGTAACTATAGCGCCCTTTAAGATTTCTACAATATCCCGATAGGAATCCACTATGCTATTCTGAAGCAGGAAACTTAGAACGCAATTCATACATCCCCATGATCCCACATGCAATTCCCAGCATTCAACGCCTTTTCAAGGAAACCAGAACAGGAAACTATGTTGAACACGCATTTAGGTGATTGGCTGTGAGACTACTCGGTGGGATTTGTCCGGGTTGTACAAAGAGAAAGTCTGGCTGGCCGTCGGAATGATACACTGCAGCGATCAACACTCTTCGAATGATATTGCTGAACAGGAATTTAAGCCCGTCTACCGTGGCTGGCCGCGCACGGTTGGTTGAATTTGACGAAATCGGAGTGCAGTATACGGAGTACAAAGAAGTGATATATAGTTAATAAATTTAATCCTGTATACAGTCGTATATTTGCCCACTGGAACAGGGATATATTCAGAAGGAAAAGTGGGCGGGAAGGCGAGGGTAGGCGTTCCAAGGTTGTTAAGGACGAGGGAGGATTTATGGAAAGAACAAAGTAAAGACATAATAATCTTCCCCTTAAAGAGGAGAAACATTTCTTCGAACGCTTAACCTGCAAACGCCTGAACAGTAGATTCGTTCTATGTATTAGAACATAGCTCCATCTAACGTTAAGTAGAGACGCAAGGATGAAGCAAAGACACATTCGAGTTTCATATCTTTTTAATTTACCTTCCTTATGTATAAGGACAGACTAACTACTGCCAATCCCCTAGCGCCGCACGCCTTGCTAGATAAGAAGATGAAACTAGAAAAAATTATATAAACAGACTGTGAAGCAATGCCCAATTAAAAAAAAAAATTACGATCTAGAGCCTGGTCGCGATCTTTCTGCTCAAGAATTCAACCCTTAGCCGCTCCATCTCACCCACTCTCACAGTATATGAAATAGAAGCATTATAACGATAATTCCCTTAACCATTGACTTATTTGACAGTATGTCTTCAGTGCCAAATTGCGACGGTGCGTTGTGGGATCTTCGAACAGCGCCGATACCTACTCAGCCTCCGGATCAAACTCCCTCCTCTTCTTCTCTCTCTTCTCCACATCATCCGACCTAGGATCCACACCCACCACGTCCACAATGTCCACCCTCACATGGTCTTCTGGATTATGCATCGGTACAACACCCGGCCTCTTCGGCCTGAGCGTCGTCCTCTGCGCAACGGGGTAAAAGTACGCCGCCTTTTGCAACTTCCCTTCCCGCAACTTTTCTACCTCATGATGCTCCGGATCATGCAGAGCAAGCGCGATGTACTCGCCATATGGCTCCTGGTAAGTATGCGCCTGAAACGAAGTCTCGTAGTTACGAATGAGACTATACCGGAACCGCTTCTGCGCCGGTTCACCATCATTACCTGGGTCCTCATCGAACTCAATTTCATCCTCATTATCCGGATCATTCGTCGCCAGATGTCTCTTAATACCTCTAATCCTCTGCTTATCGCCCGTCGGCGGGAGGAAGAACTCGTATGTCCATTTCTGGAAGGGGACGGGGAGATTTGGATCCTCTTTCTGCTTCTCAACTTCCGCTAAGAACTCTTCATGGTCTTCTAGTGTTTCTCCTGCAGGGCGGAGCAGCCCAACGTCGAGACGCTCGTCGTATTTTCCAGAATGTTCAGTGGTCGGTGGATTCTGGAATTTGTACATGACATAGTTTCCGGTATCAGGGAGTGCCTCCCAGTCTGGGAGCAGTGGGTACGATTCAACGAGTCTGAGGTCTTTGCCACTTGGATGCTTGGGCTTGTTCCATGCCTGGCGCTCTTGCGGGGTGATTTCTGCGGCGCGGCCATTCTCAGTGACGTC
This sequence comes from Delitschia confertaspora ATCC 74209, assembly GCA_010093945.1. NCBI lineage: Eukaryota > Fungi > Ascomycota > Dothideomycetes > Pleosporales > Delitschiaceae > Delitschia > Delitschia confertaspora. The sequence goes on along the minus strand of ML994087.1, from coordinate 22,677 downwards.
GGCGTCGTCTGGGTACGCCAGGTTGAAACCCTTCTCGATGTGTCTAATGATGTTCGTCGGGTCGTCTTGATTGAGGTCTGTACGGCGCCGCTTTCCCCGCACCCGCATGGTGTTCGTAGAGCTACTGGATTCGAAGCGCGAGGTAGAGCCGGTTATGACGGAAGTAATGTACTCGGTTCGTCGCAGGAAAGATACACCAGTGCTGTGGGAGGCTGGCTTGCCGAGAGCATTGGGAGGGCGCATGAGGGCGCGGTCATGGGGGTGCATTTGTGGTGGGTTATCCAGTGCGGAGATATCTGGTATATGAATCAGCTCCTCCGACTTCATTAGAAGTGGGAGCGGAGGAATCGCGTACACTTTTCATTGCCATCGAAAACACCTGGTATACCAACCAGATCAATTGGCATGCCTAACTCCGCATCGGCTTCTATGTTCAGCGGTTGCTCGCGAGCTAACCGCGATGCGAAGCCTGCTGATGTGTACTGTCCGCTCGAGAGACCAGTATTAGGGATCTCGAGGAGCTTTGGAGGACATGGCGGAGGCGGCAGAGCGTTGGAGTACCGGATGCGCGCAATATAATCCTGATGGTATGTGGGGCGGGACATCTTGGTAGGATTGGAGGAGAGTGGCAGAAGTTGTAAAGCTCTCTTAAGTTGCAGGTGTCGTTGAAGTCGTAAAGAAGTCGAGCTTGGCGGCGCGGCCTGGGATCGTCAAAGCTCTCGGTAAAACCCCGGTATGTCATACACATCACATCACGTGATCCATGCTTTGAAGCGAAGTCACTGAGGTTGAGTTTCACAGGGAGAGAGAGTATGGAAATGGAGTGTGCATTGTTTTGGCGTATTAGAAATGAAGATACAAGTCATTGGTATTTTTAGTCAAAGTTGCTCCTTAGAAAGATCCCAAAAAAGATCATCCCTCTTCAGCCCGTTTACCACGCAAACATGCACTTGCTAACTAGTAGCCTACTCCCAAGCATATCATACTCGGCACGGCTGATCCAGCTATCATTACCGCTGCTAGAAAGCTTACCAAAGACACTTCCACCCTTCCAGGTTAGCACTTGAGGATCCAACTCTCTCGGAGGTGCCCCAATGAGGATTTCCTTCTGGAAGTTGGACTTTACTTCCTTGATCCTAGTTTCCAAGAATGCTGGCAGACCGATGATTTTACTGCCGCCCCCAATAAGCATGATGCCGCCAAAGAAGTCGCGCATCTTGCGGTCATCCCCCCGCGCACCGTGAGATATGCTCTCAATTATGGCCTTGTCTAGGGGCATAATCGGAAGGGTTTTGTCGCGCTCCTCGGCAACTTTGATCTTTTCCAGAACTGGATCATGAAAGGATATTGGCTTGTCTGCGTCGCCGATGGCAGGCGTGTCCCTATCCGGATTTGGGGTCCCGTCTGGCACAGGGGAGCCTGCTACGGATGACCGGGGTGTTGCCTCTGCATCATGAAGACGGCTAAGGAGATTGAATGGTTGCCTGCTTGGTGTCGATGCAACGTTAGTAGAGTTTACTGAATCTTGAGTCCCATTCGTGGTAGGATGGCCAGCTGCCGCCTCAATCACTGCGATTTGTGCAGTCGATATTGGGTCGTTCGGGGAACCATCATAGAGATCTACCGATCGGGGAATGATCTTTCTCCGGAATTCCAGCTTTTTCGAATGGTCGAATATTGCCGGCTTGAAGAATCCCTGTGGGCGTGTTAGGTTTACGTAGTGTAGTACAGAATAACTGACATACCATAGGGGCGAGCATCGTCTCGTCGTAGGTCTTGAAAAAGTATTTCCTCGTGTCTTGGCCCGCAGCCCTTAAATGAAAGTCGTAGGTCTGCACTGTTATGCTCGCCTCGTCCATGGTGCAAAACCTTCGCTTCAGATCTTCTGCTAACAGGAAGTCGTATCTCCGCTTCAGGTTCATATCCGCATACGGGAAATGGTCAGAGATCATCATCTTGACGAATGTTTCTGTGACGTCCTCTCCGCCCATTTTAAGGTTGATTCTTGAGTCTTCGATGCACAATCCCTCGTCTACACAACATATCGAAGTCTTTTGGGCCCCGATATCCACAATACATGAGATTGAGACGCCAGCCCCAAAGGTCGCGGAAAGGCTTTCTTGCTGTAGGCATACTTTACCCAGACCAAGATCCCTGATAAGGATATCCAACATCATGGTTACATAGACGCGTTCATAGAGATCAGGGATGATGAACACACAGTTGTAGTTCGCCAAGTCTTTTGGGTTGGATATACCCAACTGAGACTTGAATGCCTCTTCGAAAATTCTCGAGATATCATGATAGATCTGGTTGCGGTCACGGTAATCCCGCTCGTTGAACGTTCCATTTCGAATCGGCCAGAAAAGCTTGTACCGCGGATTAGACGCCTCAGGTATCCGGAGAGCCGCATGACCGGTAAAGAAATCAGGCGCCTTTTTGGGATCCGCTGGAAGTTCGGTCCACTCGATCCTATTAGGGTCGTTATGCTCTGATATTGTCTCGGGTGGTGTTCGTCGATTGTAATTGACCACGAGGTCTTTAGAGTTGGGCAGGACTCTCCGCTTGTTATTGCGCATCCGGACCCTTAGTTCGGAGCACATGGTTTGGTACTGGCTACGAAACTAGACAACCGGTTAGACAATAACATATATTTAACCGGATAGGTGTATGCTCACATCTTCACCAAACCACTTCTCTGGGTGGGCGGCGTCCGGGACAACTCCATCGAGTTTGAGACGTTTTGGCCTGGGTTCCCCTCCATCCTCCTCGGACTCGTTTTGATCCCATTTCCGTGCGATGACCATGGGCACGGTCTTCGGCAGTGCATCGGTTCCCAGCCCAATCCGGAGGTTTTGACTGCCCACATGGAGGACTATGAGTTTTGACGCGTAGGCTTCCTTTGACCCACTCGAGACGGTAACATCTTCAGCCCCAGCGTCGTCCATATCCATCACCGAATCGTCTGCCTGAACTCCTTGCGCCATGGCCCGGTCTTTATCCCGAGCTTCTCGTATCATCCGATTTCGAACCTCTTCCGTCTGGCTACGGTATGCGAGGTATTGATCATCGCGCTTTAAGAACTCTCTGAATAAGAGCGGAAGTTAGCAAGTTTCCAAAAAGATTTTTGTGAAAGGCCATAAGACATACGTGTAGTAGTTCTTTTGGTTGATCATATTGACCTGAGGCCATGTCGTGAGATCTAGATTATTGTCCGTTCTCTCGAGGCCTACAAACAGCATCAGTATTCTCCTTTCAGGATGTCAAAAAATCACCTTACCCTCCTCCCTGAGCAGGGCTCTTCCAGATTTCTTCCCCACCATAGCTGCGAGTGTCTACCGTCTCTTGCTCGAACGACTCAACTGGGTGCCTTAGGGAAACCACAAGGTAGTCTAATAAACACGGTACAGACGCCGAGAAAACTTTGAATGAAAGAAGTACTCTTGTATAATCGCTGGGCTCGTCCTGCGGGCTTCAGTGGCGTCGCATTCGAAAGAGAGACAGTTGGAGTGGATTACTGTGGGTGCTGGTGTTGACTTCTCGAGAATGGGATTAGAAAGACCGTAAGACAAGCTGTAGGTCAATGAAGCTCAATAACGGATCTAAGTAGGAGGATAAGGTGCGTCAATTGGTGATGCAATTCTCGCTGCATAAGCTTGTTCAAGAGCTTCGAAGTCGAGATGTTGCAGGGCCGATTGCGGCAGGTCGAGCCGCTGATGGTCCGAGCGCCGATTTTGGTGTTGAGGATGTTCAACATCCAATGTCTTCATCTCCTCTGACATTGGTTTAACTCCGACAGGCGAAATATATGTCGAGCTTTTCAGATCAGTAATACCATGACGGACTTTAAACACCCTTAATGTGATGAAGGTATGATTAATCGAATAACAACTGTCTGTCCAATTCATCATCCTAGATATCCGCAGACTAATCTCATACTGAACGAAATGTACCAGTAATTGCGGCTGCTGTCCAAAGTATATGTCCTAAACCTCAGACTTTCGTATGGTCAGTATTTATCTATGCTATAAACTCTAGCTTCCTCTAACATATGTCGAGAATAGTAGGCTTAAGCAAACACTACTTTCTGTAGAACTTTGTGGAGCTTAAACGATTGAGTATCCACTGAAGAATCACTCCTGTTGGTCGGCTTTAGGGAGGTCAGTTTGTTGTCAGTTTTGTGTGGGTAGAGCGGTGAGTGGAACTTTAGACTCTAACTTGAAAGAGTACCGTCAGCGACAAACATGTCGAAGTTCCTCGCTACACACTGGAAAATAGTTAATAGGGGTTAATGATTGTTAGAATGGGCTACAGTTTCCAAATCCCGCGGTTCGTCTCGATATTTCCTCTGTTCTCGGTCAATTGCCCTCTCACTATTCATTTCTATACTCCTTCTCAGAGTTCATTTCTATACTCTTTATCAGAGTACAATTTTACCCTGCCTGCTTCATGCACATTAATCCAGACCAAAAATCAGAAATTGGTAGCATGCCCGGTTTTCACTCGTGTATACGAGCCATGATTTGATATCTGAAGACTTGGGGCGTAACATGCTTCGAAGCAATGTCAGCTTTGGGATTGAATCGACACATACCTGCTACTCTGCTTGGGAAAGACTTCACCTGATATTCCATACTGGGAACCCTTATAGACGTTCCCTATTTTGTGTAAAGGTTATCGTGAGGTACAAGATCAAAGACCTTGTACTGCAGTGCTACACAGCACGCCCCTGGATCTTGCGTCACTGTAAACGGCTCGATGATCCGACGCACCCCGTTTAAGCTTGAAGTTAGACTTAAAAGATGTATGAATCCTGCGTCACCGAGAATACTCAAAACTATCCAAAAGCAACCTGATTCTGTCTCTATTTTCATTTGGTTTCAACTATCCCAACCCAATCCTTTCATTTCCATAACCTCAACATACACAATTGATTTCTGAATACAAAGATGTATTAGAAAAGGGAATGGCAGCCTGGAGTGCCATCCCTCCTCCAAGCCCACAAAGCTCGACAAACACTCAAAAATGCCTACGAGGAAAGATCCCACCTCTCATAGGGTACTTCTGTGGTATCCCACCATCCCAACCTGTCCGGTCATGGCGCAATTCGACGCCGATGTCATATGGGTGGACTGGGAGCACAGTACGATGAATAGTGAAATTATGACTACGGTATGGCCTTCATGTTTAGCTCCTGATGGCTGTGACTATGTTTAATAATATACCAGATCGTCCAGGAGAACCAAACCATAAGTGAGGGACAAACCATGGCCTTCGTCCGGTCAGTCTTCCCTCTCCTCCGCTATCCTCCGCTATTCTCCCCTATTCTGCACCACTAACTCTCTCCTTAGCGTCCCCGACCACATGCATACCAGTATCATGCGCGCCATGGATGCCGGTGCCTCCATAATCGCCCCCGTGTCGACACAATCCCCGAAGCCCGGTCCATAATCTCCGCTATGAAATTCGGCACTGCCAACGGGCGGAACCCCTTCTGCTTCTTCTACGGCCTCGCCGCCCAACCATCCAACCCACCAAATTCGTCTTCAAATCCCAAAACTCCCAAGCCGCTCTAATAATCCAAATAGAATCCGTGCTCGGTATCCAAACACTCGACGTCATCCTCAGCGATAGCAAATTCAGCGCCAACATCGACTGCGTATGGTTCGGCGCTATAGACTTGCGCATCAACATAGGGTTAGTCGGGATCGAGGGCGAGGAGCCGGAGTTCTGGTGGTGTTGGAGGTTTATCATAAAACGCTGGAGAGGCATGATATGCTGCATTCGAGTGCGGCGCTGTTTGGGCAGGAGGGTGGGGTATCACAAGGCGTTTGTGTGCCCGGCGGGGGATGAATTTTTCATGTAAGGAGGCCCGGCTTTCGAGCATTTAAGTGAGTAGAGGGGTGCTAAAGTAGACGTATGGAATATCATTCTAATCTACATGTTCATTATCGCCTCCCTTAAAAGCACCCGCAAAAAAATATCCGCTCTAAGGGGTTCGGAATATACATTTTACGTTTTCACATTCTACAAATAGAAAGAGAAAGGCATGCTCTCTATATCAATGCTTAGAGCAAAGTAAAACCGACTCTAAATGAGTGTCCCTTTAGAGTCCCAGCCCTTTGCCTTTTTCTCATATTATACTATTCCAATCTAGCTATAGTGAATTTTTCACAAACTATCTATACTACTAGTAACTGTTCGGTTTCTGCCAATGTTGCCATTTGGACAGTAGAGGGGTTATAAGACACAGCTTGGGTTAGTTGGAAGGGGGCGGTCCCCTATTCTTTCTTCTCCAATAGCCCCTGCAACTTGGAAGTGTTTAAATATGTTTGGTTTGTTCTAGCAGCCGTTGCGCAGCAGCCTTTTCCATTCTCTTCTCCTTTAAGATCTACTGGAGCTCTGTAGTCCTGTCTTGAGAAGGAGATTCGCACAGGACTGGATATAGATAGGGCAGAATGCTAGAATATGTTGGAGTGTTTACCGTCCAGTTATATACATCTAAAGATGTAATACTGTAAAAAGCAATAAAATAAATATCCCAAGAGCACTAGATGGTCGGCAAAATAGAGAATACAATTTCGCTAAATAAAAAGCAGGGATCGCGCACTTCCATTCTACCCTCAAAACGCCAAAAAGATAATGATCTGGACACTGTGGGAATTGAACCCACGACCTTTCACAATATGCATATATAAGATGCGAAGCGACTGAATACTCGTTAGTAAACTACTCAAACTGAGTGTTTTTGCTTTGAGACTTACAAATCATACCCCTAGACCAAGTGCCCTATGTTGTTCGATGGGTGAAAATATACGTTAAAAATTTATAATCCAAATTTAAATATTTGCAGAGTGGGGTCGGTGAGATATTGCCGCAAGTAAAGAAGAACGGTGAGGTGGTGGGGTAGTGACTGCGAGGCATGATTGGTTGGGGGCGCAATAACATAACTGTCAACAGTGGGTATTATGCAGAAGCTTATCATCGATTTAAACCCTTTAGGTATGTCCATTCCGCAGCCGCGTTACTGTTATTGTTATACAGGTTTAACTAAGCCCATTGCGCGGGTGGGCACATACGTAGGCGGCATGAACGACCAAGGGCCAGGAATGAAGCCGCAGAGGGGCGGACGACAAAGAATACATTATCGCAAACATCCACTCCAGATAAGTACATGTCTCACTAAGATGAGTTATTAACCCCTAGTGTGTGCTATACATAGTAATTCTCAATCATGTTTTGCAACGAGTGCTGGGTAGAGCTGGGGAGGAACACACATGCAGGTATTACATCATATCATTTGCATTGGCACAAACCATCGCGGTAAAGTAAATACAGAGTGCCCCCATTCGAAAGAGAAGAAACCTTCTCATGTTCCTGCCTGTAGAGTGATCTATGATTCCATAACACAGATACACCCCTCCCTACCCTACGCTCCATCACCCTTATTTATTCTTGCTTGTCTTCTCCTCGCTTGCCGCAGCAAGAGGATGCACTGGGTTCGATTCCAGCTTCGACTTGGTGTCATCACTGTTTGTTTGAGCATTGCCCTGGGAAGGAGCGCCGCCTTGATCGTTAGGGCTGGCAGCTGAGGGGTCGGATTGTTGAGCTCCGGACTGGCGCTCTGGGTCGGGGGATTGGCGGCCGGGGTTTGGTGCGGACATTGTTATGGTTTGGGGTTAAGTGTTTGCTACGTGTTGAGTTAGGATGATGTTGAGAAGGGATGAAAGATGATAGTGATGGAAAGAATAGGGGGACCGGTTTCAGTGGAGGTGTTGGAGTGCCGGATTGACGGATTGAGCTTACAGTTGGTGAAAGGTGTTTGTTGGCGGTCTAATAGTCTGTTAGTCCTGCCTGCTTGAGACTAACAAAGATATGAACGAACTCACTGAAAGTGTTGAAGCTTGAAGACTTTGACTGCTTTGTGAGGTGAGTGTTGCGTTGTTCTTATTACTGAGGGGTTGCTTCCGGTCCGCTGCTTTTCATGACCTCTGCTGCCCCACGACGACGTCATTGTCCCAAGCTGTCTTGGCACCCTTATCCGCAGTACCGTGAGCTCTCCATGCACTTACGACGTCAACAGTACCAATTCATATTAGGCTTAGTAAGAGTCTAATTAAAGAAGTGGGTTCTATTGATGCCCGATATCAGGAATTGAACATTCGAATTCAACCGGTGCCTTGTGAATACATGTCCGTCAGATGTAGCCATCTTAGGTACTCAATTCCCCTCCGTAGTAAACTTTATTCACCTGCCGCGAATTGAAAAAGAAAACGTCTGACTGTAAGGAGGAATAATAGTAAGGTCATATCTGTAACCTTCTGCTGTTACATAGAGTTGCGGCTTCTGTCTCTTACTCGATGTCACAAGAATGCGGCCTTAAATAAAGCATGGCCGGATTTTCATGCGTATCAAATGCTATCCGAATACCGTGGTATTGTGTTAACGCCGATAATCCAGCTCTATCCATATGCTATGTTAATACCTGTCCCGAATTCCTCCTATTGTCCTATCCAATGCCCGAGACGCCAATAAGATGCTAATGCTGCTGTCAACTCATCTTCCCCAGTTCAACGTCTCCATCTCCTAGATCACCCTCATCATCCCAGCCAGAACCCCGGATTCTCTTCCCAACCCAAAGCCCCAGCGCTGTTAATGCACTGATTGCCAAGAACCAACCTTCGAACCACCGCTCGGTAAATCCAGGTTCGAGAGGTGCGCCCAGTGCGTCAGAGATTGCGCTTTTCATTTCGAGAGGGAGGTTGCTTCTGAGTAGGAGAGCTGAGCTGATGACATAAGTCGCGCTGATTTGCGAGATAAGAAGGGCAAAGTTGGCTCGAGCATGATGAAGGATTCCCGGAATAACACGAGCAAAGAGAAGGGAAGTCTGGAGGACACTATTGAACGAAGCCAACAGCATACCACCGGAGAGTAGGAAGGAAATTTGCCGACTCCAGGCTACCCGATCAATGGACGGGTCCCAGTGTTTTGCAAGGAGCGCGAGGAAATTGTTGATAGGGTCGCTGTTGGAGAAGCTAGTGGTTGGAGAAGAAAAACGCCGTAAGGTCGTGAACGCAGTGGCAGAGATTCGGTACAAACAGTATAGAGAGAATCCATAAGAGAAGAGATTGAGTAGCCGCCCTTGGGCAGTATGAGCCTGAAGTTGGCTCTGACGCCGGTTCTGGACGGATAGAAGCGAGTTTGACAGTGATGTGCGCATAGTCTCCAAGCCTTGGATCTCGAGTTCGAGTGTGTTTCGCTCCTGAACATCTGGTTTACCTCTAATACTGCCCACTAGGCTCGTGAGGAAGCCTTCTTGTGGTGCATCGGATATCCTGCGCTCCAGAGCACGCAGTCGACTTTGCTTTGCTAAAAGCATTTCATTAGTCGCATCAAGTCCAGCTTGTTTTCGAGCAATGTCCGACTCGGTGACCTGATACAATGTTAGTGGGATTAGCTGCTTCTACGAGCCCTGAAAATCCATGAAGGAGTCATTCCTCTCTCAGAAAGAACCAAACAGGACCTACCGGTCGATTCTTGACCACAAATGTCTGCCATAGCGAACTCACTGCGGCGAATCCAGCAAGCGAAGCCATCAGGCTCACCCCAATGATCCCAATCCTCTCTAGGCAACCCTCACTCAGGCTGTGGTCGCGTACATACGACTCCTCGTGTAGATAAGATCCCAGAAGTCCGCTCCCAAGATACCAGAAGCCTGCCAACCAGATAGACAGTCCTAGCACTTCGAGTAGCCATGCGATCCGCCGTTGACCTCTGCCACCTCCACCAAAGCTCCATCCGGCCCCTGATATAACTGAGTGTATTTCCAACGCAGGTGTGGCAATGATAAGGAGGAAGAGGAGGGACGGAAGGGTGACTTTAAGAGCTATTGTCCGTACGGCGCGGTTCACGGTATTGGAAATTTCGCATAGGAGTAGTTCTACGAGAACAGCCGAGAGAGCGATGTTTGTTGAAAATGTAATGCTAGCAAGCGTATGTGAGGAGAGTTTCAGGTATTTACCTATTGAAGGCCTATCGCGCAGGGGGAATAGATTTTGTACCGACCCATCCTGGTCTTTGTGGTGTGGACGACCTGACAGTATAGGGAAGAGCTTATGGGATACAGCAGTCGCGACAATGATGAATGTGAGAATAAAAGGGATATAGGAGACGTTAAGCGCAGAAGGTCGTTTCTGGACCCAATCCGGCACGCAGTCACCGCAGTCGTCTGAAGGAAGCATAAGGTTGATCGCCTCGAGTGATAGGTATTGTGACGGTTGCTTGATTCGCTCAAGGTGAGAAAGTACTCTGAAGAGATTCCATCGAGCTGGGTTCGTGTCAAGGAAAGGTGTCCAGTACGACGAGTCCCGGTGTAGTCTAGAGGATGGGTGACAATCGTAAGACGGGAGTTCCTAGGATGCACCCGGCGGAGGTACCTGGATTTGCCAAGACTGATAGCTACGACGTCATACAGATGGACATGAGGGACACCAGTTGTGCCAGCAACCCGTGAGACACTCTTCCTCCTCGATAAATCGAACGCCGGCTGGTAAGCCTTGTCCTTTTGTCTTTAATTTAGAGCGAATGCAATTACTGTACCCGAGAGCCTGTATATGCTTTGGATTTCAGCTATCTGATGGCCTTGCGCATAAATATGATATCCGTTAGGTATTGGAGGCGCTCATGAATTCCTCATCACTCGATGGGACCATCACGGCACGTTGCAAACATAAAAAGTGAAGTATCAAATATTTAGAATAAGATTTTAGGTTATAAATAAACCAAAGTCGGCCACTAGGTTATATAAGAGAAAGTAGGTCAATATCATGTGAGAATGTATATATCATAACTCATCACTTCAAGCTTGACCATAGCTTTACGTGAACCTAAGAAACTTCGTAAAAGCCGTAATATAGAGAGACGGGGCTCAGCAGTTTCAACAAAGCCGGTTCCCCTTGCTCAATCCATTCTACCCATGGCATTCTAGTACAGTAAAATAGAGTCCTTATTTCAGACGTCTGGTGTCTTCTTCTCTTCTGGTGATGACTCAGGATCTTCCTTAGAAGACTTCGCGTCCGCTCTATCCGGTTCTTCAGCTGCTGTTAATGTGGCGTCGGTGTTCTCAGTTGATTGCGAACTCCGGGGTTCCCCACGCTCTTCCGACTCTTCGTCACTACTGCTCTCATCGCTAATTTCGGGACTATCCAGATTCAGGAGTTCAGGACTCTTCATTACAATGCCAGGGCTGCACAAATGATGCGGAGCAGATGCTTCGTCTCCGGTCTGGCCACTTATTGGTCCGGACGCAGAGCTAGATTCCCCATCTGCTGAATGGCCCTTATGGGTTTCAACCTGGGACAAAGGACTTGACTCCAGAGTTTGTCGGTAGCCAATCGCTGCGGCCACTGCCGCAGCCTCGTCGTTGGAAGCCGGTTCAGTTGTACCTTCCGAGATAAGAGTGCCGTGGTCAAGGTCGAGAATATGGCCGCCTTGCGCACCGCTCTTCTCTAATAGCTCTTTGTAGCCATGTCTGTTAGGGTCTTGTGCGCGTTTATGTCTTGCTTTGTCCCGTTTGTAGGAAGGACGAACCACAATTACTGGGACGGGCGAATGCTGTAAACAGTATTTGGATACGGATCCAGGTAGTAAGCCTTGGAAGCCGCCGAGACTGCGACCCCGAGTACCAACGACAAGAATCGCTGGCTCATAGAGGTTAATCTGTAAAATGTTAGTTTTGTAAAGAGCGGTCAAGAGAAGGGGTATATACCATTTCGTCAATGACTTTATTGACTTTACCAACCGCAAACTCTAGGATGACATTTATTGCTTTATTCTCATGATTCTTGCTTTGTACCTGCTTCATCAGGGATTCTGCTTCCGCACGATATCGAGCTTTTTCTGCACTAGGGTCTTCAACAACCCTTAGACAAACAATCTCGTCGCCATCGTCTACCAATTCGTCAATCAGCCATTGCAGCGCATATTCTGAATACTCGTTATCATCGCATCCACAAAGAAATGTTCTGGATCGTTTCGTGTACGCATAGTCTTTATGTTTGGCGACTAATGTAAAGGAGTTCTCTTCGATAAAGTCGGCAGGCTTGTCGAAGGTGTCGAAGGATACGCGAGGTTGGAATACGCTATAATAAACAATCAGCATGTGTCAAAGAATTGTGGCATAACATTGAAGGAAGCAGAAAGCAACCAAGCCAGTTGATATTCTCAGAAGCCACATTGAGATATCCGTGAGGCATACTCCGACATATTGAGGTTCCATGGACACTTGAAGTGAGAGTGTAAGGGAGAAAGAACGGAATAGAACTGGGAAACTTGTCTTCAGGGGAGATGGTCTAGTACTTACGGAGGAGGGGGAGGAGACGATATGCGGCGCTTTGTCCGGCCACGCTTCGGGCTTCCAGTGGGCAATGCGGCATTGGAATGGGGCAGAAACTGTATGGATGAACGGCGCCCATCTTGTGTTTCTCCTCCATGTCCTAGGCGGCTCACAGTCTGACGAGTTGCAGGTGCGTGGGGAACGGACGAGGCATTTGGTGGTGCAGTGAGCGTGGGGGAAGCGGCCATCCTTGTATCTGGAGAGAATGAGAAGCACGAGGGTGTCAAGAGAACCCGTCCGCAGACGAATGACAGATTCGAAAGCTCCCGCTCGGTGACCTTGGAAACTTCCTTGCGCCCAACGTGCGGTTTCCACTGGTGACAAGCAGTACAGTCGTGGTGAAGCTACGCCCTTGGCGCGGGGAATTGTTGTGAGCGGTCACGGCGGTGAGTCCCAATATTGGTTAGACAGTCTTGGAGCGAATTGCAACAAGCAAAGAGTGAGAGAGGTTTAAGTAGGCTTCAACTGTTCTGGGGAGTGTTGATTTATTAACTGTTTGACAGTGAATGCAGTCGCAGCTTGGCCTGATGCCATCGTTCTTGGCCAAACCGCGGGTGAGCGACACTTGCGTGGGCACTGGACAGTGTTGACAGCGCCCCTCTTGGATACAGGTCCATGCGGGCGGGGCCGAAGCATCCATGGATGTCCCATGGGTGGGGACCGTTTTGGCATTATGGCTGTGCATATATGAATTGAGTTGAAATACGACAGAGGAGCACCAGACGGGATGCAGCAATCCGTGGGCGCTTCAAATATTTAATGGACCTTATACTTGCGCGTAAGGCCGTTAGATAACTAAAGTTTTGGTATAAACTGGGACTGAAAAATCGTAAGCTCCCTTTGTTAGGAATAAAGGAGAGAAGAACGGGTTTCGGTCGCTAGCGATCTATATGGTGGGAAGAATGTCTCACGAATTGCTGTACCATACAGCGGGTTATTCATGTGCATGTCAGGATACGGACGGTTTCACAAGAGGTTTGACGAGGAAGCAGATTCTAAGGTGGTGTTCCCTATCGAATATCACATGCATGAGGCGTATTCTGAATCATGACCATATATTTGCTTTTGTCTGAGTGAAAGCCTAGAGTATTGGAGGCAGGCGAGGCCCTGATGCTGTATGAGTTAAAATCATGCGGAAAGGGACTTGAGCTCTCCCTCCTTCGTCTTGCCAGCGTCGACAAGTCTCTTAACCTCGTCCTGGAAGATCTGCTTGATCTCACCCGCGTCCTTCTTGCCGTTGAGCTTGGCTGTCAAAGCCGCCAACTCCTCATTATCGATCTTCGCGATAATGGTGTCAACATCATTAAGAGCAGAGTCAATCTGAGCTGCTGGTGCATCTCCGGCACTGTGGAAGTAATTGGCGTCCTTGACAGCTCCCCTGACAACTCTCTTGTTCTTCTTAGCTGCGTTTTTGGCGGCTTCTTTAGCCTTCTTGCTGTCAGCCTTTGCAGCCTTCTCCGCTGCTTCCTGCTCAGCTTTACGCTTTGCCTCCTCCTCTTTAGCCTTGGCTGCCTCCTCCGCAAGACGCTTCTGCTCGGCCTCCTTTTCAAGCCGGCGCTTGTTCTTCTGAGCATGCTCTTCCTGTCTGAACTTCTTGATGCGCTCATCAAGAGCTAGGCAGTCATCAACCAGCTTCCTCAGACGAGCAGTATCCTCGGTCTTCTTCTTGCGGCGAGCGTTCTGGTTCTTGCGTTCCACGTGACGTTTCTGGTCGCGGTTCTCATTGTCATCCGGGACATCCTCGTCCAGGTATTCGAAAGTGCGCCAGCTGTCGAAGTTGTACCAGAAGTTGTAGAAGTTCTCCACCTCTTCTTTTGTGCTCTTCTCGTTGCCTAACTTGGGCACGGGTTTGTTGTTCGAGAAACGTCCCTCGGCCTCGAAGACCTTGCCCCACATTTTATAGAAGTTGCCCTTCTGGGTCTCCTTCTTTGAGGGAGGCTCCACCTCGGCAGCTTCGTCCACGGAGTCGAACTGACGACGTCTGACGGGGTCGAGAAGAACCTCGGTGGCCTTCTGGATACACTTGAAAAACTGGTCGTCCTCAGCAGCACCGATGGCTGCCTTCTTATCGGGATGATGCTTGAGAACCTTCTTGCGGTGGGCCTTCTTGATCAGATCCTCGCTGGCATTGTAGCGGTGTTTCGAGAGACCAAGAACGGCATAATGATCTTGACTCTAGGATGATGTTAGTACAGTTCGTATCGATATGATTAAGCGCACTCACCTTCCAGTCTTTGGCCTCACGTTGGAGGAGAAGCGGATCCTCATCGTCGCTGATTTCACCAAGATCATCGTCGTCCTCAACCTTCTTTACATTGGTCTGAGCTTGAATACGATCATCTTCGGAGAAGGTGCGTTTATGACGCTTCTACAGGTGCATTAGTACGCTGTCACTGACTGCTGTTGCATCATGAATAAGACATACCCTGCGGGCATGCGCCAAAAAGTGTGGGCCAACAGGTTCGATATTGCGATCGGTAGCCTGGCTCAGCTGGCCGATAGCCTTGAAGTCCTTCTCAGCAGACCAGCCTTCCGGAAGCACTGGAAGTGGGAGGGAGATCTGAACGGACGCCATTGTTGTGGTGGGGGAATTGGAAGTGAGATCGATGGTGCGCCCAAGGTCAAAATTATTTTGGGTTGACGCTCGGCCCTTCTCCTGCCACAACCTAGCCTTAATAAACCCCAGGCTTGGCATAGAGTGTTCGGATGAATGTTTCAATAGAGTATCTAAACCTACCATTACAACAGACAACCCTCCAGCATGGAAACTAACCACTAATCGATTACTTGAATGCACAGTCTTAGCCTTGAATTATATCTCATAGGGTGAATATGTTTCAGGGACTTCAGGTACCGTTCCTTTTCCCTAAACCTCCTAGACCTTCTCCAGCACCAAATCCACATCCCCCCGTCGTCGCACCAAAGGCCACCTTCCTTAAGCTCACTGGTAGAAAAGCGTTTTAAAGTCGCTATAGACAATCGAATCGCAGAAGAACAGGCAAAGCAAAGAGATCCTGCACAGCCTTCGCCATCTCGCTCCGGTTCAACTTCTAGACGATCTACTTCCCGAAACCTCTCTCCTTCCAAACGTCCAAGACCAAAGGACCAGTCTAATGCGAACAAAGCTGTGCCTACGGGAAAGGGGCCCGATCCGTCAGAATTTGACCCGGAGTTTGTTATAGGGGAAGATGACGAGCCTAGCCGAGCTGGGACGCCTCGCCCAAAGGAGAAGACAGATGCCTCAGAAGTTCCAAATAACGATAAGGGGAAGGAGGGGAACGGAGAGGACGTCACAGGAGAAGAAAAAGCGGCTACTCCAGTTGAACTTCCACACGACGTTAAGTTACGACTACGGAGGTTAGAGAAACTGGATCCAAAGTATTCAGGTAAGCATCATCATTCATGACGGCACTAGGGGTTGCAGCACTTCGTGATCCACTCTTCCCATAATATAGTTCGATCACTGGCGATTGAAATCTGTTCTTCGCTTCTCGATTGCTAACGAAGGGAACTTACGATATGTGTCTTAAGACCCAGGATATGGTCACATTCTAGGCTATCTGAGGGCCCTTGCACACAGAGACCCCATCTGTTTGGAAGTCAATGCGCTCACGATTGCTGCACCACCTAATGCCACTGTTCCAAAGTAGACTAGTCTAACGCACTTCAGAACTTCTCCGCTCATACCGCATTGCCCATTCAAGAGTCACCACCATTGAAGCCTTTGAAGCCTCTCTACGTGAGAATACTCCGTTAACATCTATTACCGAGCCCGCTGCGTTCGTAGAGTACCTGGCGCAGTTAAACGTGAAGAGTGATATGCTAATGGAAGAACTGAAACGGGTATCGAAAGAGCGTGATGGTCTAAAGAAAGATGGAGAGGACGCCGAGAAGCGGGCCAAGGAGGCTTCGGAGGAAGTTGAGAGGCTGCGCACACAACTTGCCGCTAAGGACGACTCCACACTACATACCGAGTCCACTGCTCCTTCATCACCTTCCAAGATTTCCAATGAAACGGATGCTACGCAAGAGAGTGAGGAGTTCTTCTCCTATGACAGTGAGTTGCCGCGACTGCAATCGCAACTCCAGGAGAGCGATGAGAAGGTGAAAAGTTTAGAGCAAGAGAACCAGACGTTAAAAACCGATCTGTCTGTTGCTCAGGAATCTGCGCAGTCCTTGGTTGAAAATCTGGAGAAGGCTACCAACGATCTCCAGACGCTCAAAGAATCTTATGAACGCGCAGAAAAGGAAGCGACTAGAAAACACGACAGCCTTAATTCCACTATCGAAGACCTCCGGTCGAATTTACAGATTGCCGAAGATAATCTGGACAAGCAACGGCAAAACAACACCAAACTAGAAAACGATATTACGGAGCTGACAGCAAAACTTGACAAGGCAAATGAAGAACTGGAAGGCATGCATGCGCAAACTGGGAAGAGCATTTCGCAGCGGAATCATGAACTGGATGCCTTACGGGATCAGGTGAAGGGACTTGAGATGCAGCTCAGCCAGCTTACGGAGAGTAAAACGAAGACTGAGAAGCGCAATGAGACAATAAATGGCTTAGTTAACAACCTTCGTGAGCAGCTCCAAACTGCCGAGTCGAAGCGTGATAGTGTGCTGGACGAACTAGAGCAAGTCAGAATGAAACTTGAAACGGCGCAGACGGACGCACCCACCGAATCTCAGCAGACCGGAAACACAGCGACTCCGGCGTCCTCTAAAAAGAAGAATAAGAAAAAGAAGAAGGGAGGCAAACCCAGTGACGTAAACATCACTGGGCTACCTAGCGCTCAAGATGCTGAAGTCTCCTCTGTATCGATGGAGCCATCTCAAAGGGACATGTCTCAGCTCAAACATGACCTGGAAGATAAGATTGCTGCGATTGAGAGACTGGAGACTGAACTCGCAGAAAAGGATGCATCTATGGACGCGTTAAGGAAGAAGTTGAAGAATCAAGATGATTTGGAAGAGGAGATCGAAACCCTGCGCGATGATCTGAGGGATGCCTGGGAGGAACCTATGCGGGCAAAGGACCAGATTAAGGAGCTACAGGCTGAAAAGTCGGCTCTTCAGGAGCGCCTAACAGCTCTGGAAAAGGAGGTTGCAGAGCTTCACAGTAGCAAAGCCGCTCATGACACTTCCGAGCAAGAGAAGAAGACATTGACTGCCGAGTTCGAAGAACTGAAGGCAAGGGCCGATTCTCTTCAGACTGATCTCTCGGTTGCACAACAACTCGCTGCGTCGAGGTTCAAAGACCTCACTGATATGAGGGAGATTCTCCAACAGGCCCAACCGGAGTTGACGTCTTTGCGCAAGGAAGTGGCCGAGCTACGAACTGTTAAAGATGAGCTCGCAACGAAGTCGGCGGACCTCCTTCGGTTGGAGACTCGTGAGAAGGATCTCAAGTCTGAGATTGTGACTTATCGATCGAGAATCTCTGAGAAGGAGGGAGACAACCGTACCCTGAACGAAAAGGTGAAGCAGGAAACCAATCAACGGTTAGCTCTCGAAGAGACGAACAGGAAGATTCAGAAGGATTTGCAGAGGTCAGAAATTGATCGTAAAGACGTCGGCGAGGACAGAGATAGGTTATCTAAAGATCTTTCTAAGCTACAAGAAGATCTGAAGACCTCGCGTAGCACAGTTCGGGAGCTGGAGGCAGAGGTTGAGAATCTGAAGCATGAAACTGAAAGCTTGCGCGACGAAATACAGCTCAAATCTGCTCAGTACGCTAGTGCGCAAGATCTTATGAACAGCATGCAAGACCAAACACAGGAGATGGGTACGCAAATGAAGGAGATTCGCGCGCGGAGTGAGAGTCTTGAAGAGGAGCTTGCCGATGCCCATAGACTACTGAGCGAGCGAAGCAGAGAGGCTGAGACCATGAGGAGACTACTATCCGAAGCCCAAGGTCGAGCCGACTCCCGTGTCAGAGAAATGCAAGAAAGACTCGACTTGGCTATCGAAGAGCGGGAGCGTGCGGAAGAACAAGCTAGTACGTTTGGTCGACGACGTGCTCGGGAGTTGGAAGATCTTAAACAGAAGGTTCGAGATGCGGAGCGAGCTCTCGCTCGTGCCGTCGAAGACAAAGATGACCTTGCTGCTTCAGAGAAAGAGCTCCGGAAACAAAAGGAAGATCTGGAACGTAGGTCTGCCCAGGCCAACGAAGAGATTTCTGAAATAAGGCAAGCCATGAGCCAATTGCGCGATGCCTTGGACGACAGTGAGAAGCAGGCTCATGATCTTGAGAAAGAGAAAGCAGACCTGCGCCGCGCGTTTGACGAGACACAAAGCCGGCTAGAAAAGTTGCAGAAGTCTAGCAAGGTAAGAAACTCGACTTACCACCTCTTTGCTGCAACCTAACCTCTTGTAGGCTATGTCTGAAGAACTGAAAACACTTCAAAATGCAAAGAATTCAAGCGTATCCTTACGGACTTCCACTGACTCCACTCCGTCACATTCACGGCTCGGTTCTCCAGCTCCCAAGGCCACGGAACCCCTCGGAGCGGGAGGCTTGGATTATGTCTACTTGAAGAACGTTCTGTTGCAGTTCTTAGAGCAGAAGGATAAGAAGTATCAGCAACAGCTCATACCCGTGCTTGGGATGTTGTTACATTTTGACAAGTACGATATCAACCCCTTTTCTAAGAGGCTAATCCTAACGACTTGCAGGAAAGATGAGCAGAAATGGATGGCTGCGGTCTCGGCCAAGTAGTAATGTTCTACATGTCGCAGATTTCTCCACTTTTGTTTAATGTCCGTTTACTTTAATGGTGTCTGGTGAGCGAAGCAGGTTGGAACATTTATAAGGGGTATCGGCGCCAAATGTTCGGATACCCATAAATGTCCCACTGGCGTGCAGCAACCTCCAGTATACTTTTTGGCTTGGGCTGCGGATTATGGATCTGAGGCCCGCAACACCGGAACTGCATGTATTGTTACTTGCTATTGTATTGTAGTATACACGAGGTAGTGGAGAGAAAAGCAATTTTTTTCTCGTTACAGAAGTCCCTACTTAATGTGCTCATTTTATTCATATATTCAATATGGTTCAAGCTAGAATATGCGCTAATGCTCCTGAGTCAGCGGAAGTGTGAATGTGCATGAGGAGTGGAGGAGTGAATTCTGAAGCGAGAAGGCGAATAACAGCAAAGTGTTTCAGCTGCACTGACAGCTTTACTATTATTTGACGCCGGAGTTGCTATTTGCAGGGGCTTTTGGCGCAGGCGTCGAGACTAAGGAGACTCCCAGGCCTTTGGAGGTGCCGGAGAACAAAAACCTGCCACACCGACACGCTGTCGTTGCATCATCATCAAACATCCCTCTCGCCGGCCCACCACCACACAACCACACTCAACCACAACAACCACCCACCACTCCTATCATTTGCACCATTGCCCACTGCCCCAACCCCCTCCAGCGCCTCTTCTTCCACTTTCTATCCCCCCTACTGCTCCCTTGTGCTGCCACCAGCCCTGACTTAGAGTCGCAAAACCCTTTCGGACCGCCAATCAGGGGTGGGCGTGCTGGGATAGGCCCGATGAGACGAGCGGCCAAGGCCATCACCAGCAATTGAGAAATCGCTGCATCCTCACCACCGTTTGCGCGCAACCTGCCTCTTGACCACTACATACCACTATACCGCTTCATACCCTCCTTTCGACTATTAATCCATTCTGAGTCCTTCCATGAGTCTGCAGCGACGCTCTCCGACCCCTCGTCCGCACTAGTCCTCAGCTTGCCATCCCACCTTCGCAATCTCCCCACGCTCCAACCACCCGCAGCGGGGAAGTCAACATGAACGGAAGTGATATCAAAAAGGCCGCCATCAACAAGGCAAAGCAAGTCGCGCACGCTGCGAACGGTAATGCAGGAAAGAAACGTCGGAAGGGTCAGGATCTAAAGCCTATTATTACCACAGAACAGCAGAAGAGTCAGGACGCTTCACCTGCCTCTACCAATAGCTTCAACTACAGGTACGTTCCCTTCTTCTTACACCCTTCACCTCGTACACAGATTGACCCGAACATATCGTAGTATTAATGCTGCCTCTCCTCTCGCTCACAACAAAACCTCGTATACAAACCAGTTACATCACTCCCCTTCCCCGTCGTCATCGTCGTCCGTTGACGATGCGGAAAACACCGCAGACGAGGAGGACTCCGAAGACTATTGCAAGGGTGGATACCATCCAGTGTCTGTAGGCGAGCAGTACAAGGATGGTAAATACACCATAGTGCGCAAGCTGGGCTGGGGTCACTTTTCCACCGTCTGGCTCTCGAGGGACAATACCACTGGGAAACATGTGGCGTTGAAGGTAGTGCGCTCCGCGGCACATTACACCGAAACGGCCCTCGACGAGATCAAACTCCTTAAGAAGGTTGTAGACGCCAACAAGGACCATCCTGGCCGCAAACATGTTGTTAGCCTCCTCGATTCCTTCAATCACAAAGGTCCCAACGGTATCCACGTATGCATGGTGTTCGAGGTTTTGGGAGAGAACCTGCTAGGTCTGATTAAGAGATGGAATCATCGGGGAATTCCAATGCCGTTGGTCAAGCAGATCACCAAACAGGTCTTGCTTGGTCTGGATTATCTACACCGAGAGTGCGGCATTATACACACCGATCTGAAGCCGGAGAACGTTCTCATCGAGATTGGAGACGTCGAACAGATTGTCAAGACCTATGTTCATGACGAACCAAAAGCAAAAGACAAGGATGAGAGCAACAGGAATGGTCGGAGGAGAAGGAGGACATTGATTACGGGTAGCCAGCCCCTCCCCAGCCCTCTTAATGCCACTTTCAACCAGAGTGATTTGTTGGGATTCCCTGGCAGTACGCAGAGCCTTAACAAAATCGTGAACGACAGTGCAAGTATGCGTTTTCCGTCTAAACTGTCCCCTAGCTTGGAAGGGTCTGGCTAACCTACGGATCTGTAGCTACTTCATCGCCGTCCACTTCCGGCCTCTCAATGGCGGAGCGGCTCGGTATCAAACAACAGAACAATGAGGACGACATTCAGAAGCAACGTGAGAAGACAGCGTAAGCTAGTGCTGGCCTGTTTTTGCTAATTTGACCACTAATTCCATATTAGGGATCTCCTCACTAAGGAAGTTTCCGGTATCAGTCTCGACAGATCCAGTACCTCATCCACTAATACCCCTATTACTTCAGCTGAAAAGATAGCTGAAGACCTCGCCTCCGAAATCATATCCGTCAAAATTGCAGATCTTGGCAACGCCTGTTGGGTAAGCCATCACTTCACGAACGACATCCAGACTCGGCAGTACAGGTCCCCCGAAGTCATCTTAGGAAGCAAGTGGGGCGCCAGTACCGATGTCTGGAGTATGGCGGCTATGGTAAGCAGTCCTTTTATTCCTCTCAATATTTTGTGTTTACTAACCATCCAAAAGGTCTTCGAACTCATAACTGGTGACTATCTTTTCGACCCCCAATCCGGCACCAAATACGGCAAAGACGACGACCACATCGCTCAAATCATCGAGCTTCTTGGTACCTTTCCTAAGTCTCTTTGCATGGCCGGCAAATGGTCGCAAGAAATCTTCAACCGCAAGGGCGAACTGCGGAACATCCACCGTCTCAAACATTGGGCGCTGCCCGATGTTTTGCGTGAGAAGTATCACTTCAGTGTGGAAGAGTCGAGGCGAATTGCGGATTTCTTGTTGCCTATGTTGGAGTTGATGCCTGCGGATCGGGCGAATGCGGGCGGGATGTCAAGTCATCCGTTTTTGGATGGGACGAAGGGAATGGATGATGTTAAGCTGGCTATCCCGGTGGGCAGTAAGGGGGAAGGAATTGAGGGGTGGGCGACCGAGATCAAGAAAACGCGTTAACGGTCTGACTGTGTTATGCTCTTTCAGGTCTGGCATTATGCTGGATGGAAGGAGTGTACCATGGACTCCGCCCAACAGGGCGTGGACCATGGCCAACTGGTTTGATACCTCGACAATCCTTTATCTTGTTATGGAGCTAGACTACTTTGTCTTTTTCTGGCGTTCTCTTGTCAGGTGTTTTCATTTGACTTCCGTTGGTTTGTGATAAGGCATACGATATACTTATGAACACATTCCCTTCGTTTTCTCCTCTGTTGCATGGGCATGAATGCGGAAAGGGCGGTGGCGGGAAAAGTTTGGGTCGTCGAAGTTCGCGGGGTCTGGATTATGAGCGATGTTTATGCCTGATGGCTAAGCTTGTTGATAGATCGATTTTTTCCTGTAAAGACAATGAATGCTATATGGATGTTATGATCAGCCT
>ML994086.1:0-47564 GCA_010093945.1 Delitschia confertaspora ATCC 74209 | reverse complement strand
CTTTTCCCTTCGGCCTCCAGAATATTATATCTTCAAGTAGTTATGAGAGAAGGAGGTATTTTTTTATTTCTTGCATGTCTGCGCTTCACTGCCTGTTATCTGAGATTGTGCTTTATTCTTTGCTTTGCACCACCATTTAAAAGCATAGTAGATTCCTGTTTGCGCTCATTTTTAAAAGTATAATAGTCACCTATTGATAAGAGAAGATACCTCATCTTCCATTTAATGCTGATAAGGAAATTACTATGCAGGATGCGGCCTTAAGATGCTGAGGTCATGCTGATATTGAAGGGAGTTTTATGGAGATAACGGTGCATTTCCTGAAGTATTGACGATTGCGCATCCAATCTTCTATTTAACGTTACATCCCCTCTTCTATAATTATGACACACAACTAACTCTATGATCGGTCAAGCTGAAACACCTTGTGGACTGAAGTTGCACTGTTTCACGTATTCCATCGCAATCTCCGTCATGAAGCCCAAGCATCATCATGGCGAGTTTCCCGCATGGCTGGAAGAGGAAGGTTGCTTCAATAACCTAAAGACGATTCAAAGTGAAAGGGACTGAGCAATGTTTAACAGGCAAACGAAACATTGCACATGGCCACGACATGGCCACTGCATGGTTCACAAAAAGCAGGGGAGATACATGGAGGAGGGAAGCCGAGAGCCGTCCGTGATACGTTGCAGCACCGTTGATGTGCAACGAAAGCTGAACATCCTCAAAGCATTTTTGACTCATGCGCAATTTAAGATCTCATAGAACGATCAAACTGAAGGATGAAATATGAACGCGCGTGTGAACTATATAACAGCGACCATTATTCGTCTAATGGCGACGAAACCGTTCACGCACCACCGGTTCAGTTGGCCTTCATTTCAGGGTAAGCCCGGCTTCCAGGAGGTGAAACAGAGATCTCCCGAGAGGTTGTATCAACGTCCTGTCTTTAACACCATTTTTCGATCTCTAGAATCCGAGCCATATACAGCCCGCAGACAACACCTGGGGAATTCAGTGAAAGCTAGAGGGCATTGCGGGCTATGAGGATGCACAGTCAAAGCGGCAAGGATACGCAAGCGGCAAGGGGTTATCGCCGGATGAATGGGCGGCTGGGTGAGCGAGTATAGATTGTTATTATTAGGGAACATGGGGTGAATGAAGTTTAATAGCGCAAATATCCAGAGTGGTTGAGCAAGAGATAGCGGCAATTTTAGAAGCAAATGGGCAGAAGCAGCAGAGTTCCCAGAATTGCTTGCAAAACATGTCCACGGCAAGAGTTTTTGAAAGCATCGTCCAGAGCTGCAGAAAAGCGAACAAGGTCAATTCAAAGCCTGAAAGATTAAGAAGCAATTGTCGGTCACTACCTCTGAGAAAAAAAAAAAAGAAAAAAAGAAAAAATAAATAATCATCCACAGTCAAAAGTCAGAAATATCCAAAATGAGGTAGGTATACAACACAATCCATTCTCTACATACACACAACCCTTCCCCTAATTACAATTAACTAGTCCAGTATTTCCAAATCTAGCCTCAATCATGCAAAGTCATAGCCGAACCCTCCTCAAATGAATCCAGTCCGGCTTAAATTGAAGAATATGACATTTACAAGAAGAAAGCAGCGAAAGCACCAACACCAGCAACGAAGCCACCGACCTTGGCGTGGCTAGCGGCGCCAGTGAACTGAGGAGGGTAGGCAGAGGGCTTGACGTAGCCGACGGAGCTGGAGGCAGCGCCAGTTCCCTGGGGAACACCGGGGACGACGGGGACGCCAGTACCAACGGGGGTAATGGGGTAAGGAGCAACAGGAGTAGGGGCAGCAGGAGTGCCTGGGACACCGGTGCCTGCAGGAACCGTGACAGTGTAAGTGATGGACTCTTCGCAAGAGGTGGACGAGGCCTCGGGAACGTGGGGAGACTCACCAGCGGGGTAGCTGGGCACAGCAGGGACTGCGGGCGTCTCACCAGCGGGAGAGCTGGGAGCAGGGACAGCCGGGGTATAGGCTGGGCCGGTGGGCACAGCAGGAGTCTCAACAGGGCAGACGGTGGTGGAGACGGGGATAACGGAGGTCCGGATGACGGTGCTGTGGGCCGGGCAGTTGGTGACGGTAGAGCCGCAGCTGGTCACGGTGACGAGGCTGGTGCTGTAGATGGTGGAGGTGGTGTAGGGAACCAGGGAGGTGACAGCAGCGGGGGTGGAGGTCTCGATGGAGACCGAGGCCGAGGAGGAGCTGACGGGAGCCGCGGTGTAGGCGGGAGGAGCCGGGGCGCCGTATCCAGGGCCGTAAGCAGCGGGGGTGGAGGTAGGAGCGACAGCGGCGGGGGTGGAGCTGGACTCAGCAGGAGTACCGTAAGCGGGAGCTCCGTAAGCTGGGGAACCGTACTCCTGGCCGTAGTGAGGAGCGGCAACGGCAGCGCCGGCAAGAGCAGCAATGGCAAAGGCACGCATTTTGATTGATGTGGGTAGGAAGGGGATAACTTGAAAAAGTTTGAAAGTGTTTGTTGGTATTAGATAATTAAAGAGTGTATGAGTTGGCGTGTGCAACGAATGGACGACCGAAGTCAAAGATAGTGAGGCTCAAAGGGGTTGGCTTGTGAGGTGAGGGAAGAAGGAAAGGAGGAGCGAGGAACCGGACAGACATGTTTATGTAGAATCTGGGAGATTGCGGGCGCGGTAGCACGGTCCGCGTAGCAATTGGCCACCTCAAGGGGGGATGCGTCGCTGGGGGCATGTGGGCGCTCAGGGGGAGGCGGCGGCTTTGGAGGTGGTTGGCCAGCCGCTAACGCAGGTACCTGGCGATGCGCATCGCGAACAGCCAAAGAAAATGGAGGGTTGAGTGCAGCTAGACCCAGAGCGGCAGGCCGGCTTTCGTATTATTGAGATTGACCTAAGCCCACCCCGGGGATGCTTCCTGAGTCGAGGCCGCCATGAGCAGCCATGATTGCAACGCTCATCGGTCGAGCTGCAAGCCCTTTTTCAGGAGTCTGCACACGGCTCACCCCCGGCGGTTATTGTGCCCTGAACTGGCTGTGGTGCCAATCCACCAATGCAAGTGCAAAGGTGACTGCATCTACGAAGAAAGTAACAATTCCAGGTTGCGGCTATCAGAACTCCGAATTGCGTGCGTGCGTGCGTGCGTGCGTGCGTGCGTGCGTGCGTGCGTGCCTGTGTGTGCCTGTGTGTGCCTATGTGTGCCTGTGTGTGCCTGTGTGTGTGTGTGTGTGTTGTGTGTAAAAGCAATAAAAGTGGGCGAGCTCCTGTGCTGGCAGTGCTCAGTTCCTGTTGACCCCGAACGTGGGGCAAGCTGTCCGAATCGAGCGGCAAGATCAGGGGGTAGTCGCCATATCCGGGGGCCGCCGTCTCCCACGCTGTGGATGCCACTCCACCTCTCTGATGCACTGGACCTGCACATCACTTCTGAAGAAGCTTTGTTTCCAAGTTTCAAAAAACAAAAAAAACAAAACAAAAGGCGTTGCACACATCTGCCTCTCTTTAGGTCGAGTAGGCGTTGAGGCCGAGTTAGCGTTAAGGCCGAGTTGACATTGAGGTCGACTTTTCATGTTACTGTGATCGTTGCTAAAAAAAAAAAAAAACCTATATAAGGTGTCTTCATAGTCTGTATCTAAATCCGGCTCCTCCTCTTTGCATTGTGTTGTCGCATAAACGGAATTTTGCATTGCACTCTTCGTGTCCCCATCCGTCCCTGGCCAGTGGAATTTACACGCGGGCAAAGCTTCAACAGTTCGTACCATGGCTGAATTCTTGAATAACATTTCTTAATCGATAACGAAAGATGAACAAATGGGAGGTGTGTTTCTGCGGCAGATGATATCATTGGTGGAGATTGTGCCAACCCGTCTCTATTTGCGGTTAGCATTGATGCCACCGATCACGTTCTCGAAGCACAAAGCTGGCCTCATCTGCTCACAGTCGCGTCAGTTCAACCTCGTTTCTACACATTCTTGTTCTTCCATTCTCGCGAATTGCCGCCTTCTTCATAAACTTTGCTTACCGTCCCCTTTCAGTTCCAGCCAATCACAACCCCCCAATAGCTTTGCAGTTCATGAGTCAGCTTGCAACCCGGTTCATAAATTGAACGTTCTGGTTCTGGGAGGCCCTGGAGCCTCTGCGTTTTCCCCTGGCAGCTCGCATATGGGAATGCAGCCAGTGCTGGCTTCGTCATTAAAAGCGTTCACCATCTCCCCTACCCAAGGTTGTTCATATCCAACGGCGGTTCGTCTTCCGACCATGAATAGATTAGGCGAGAGCTTATTTATGCACCAATTTCCCTGTAACCATTTTTGGCAACGGCTCGTGGAGCGACTGTGACCGTCCGATAAAATTTATAGACAGGGAGTTCTTACTGTTTATGCATCGATTCCACGAGATAAGGTGGAGGGCTTAGGAGAGTTCGTGAAGTCGCAGTTCACCACGGTTTTTTATTTTTATTTCTTATTTTTATTTCTTATTTTTATTTCTTATTTTTTATTTATTTCTTATTTTTTATTTATTTCTTATTTTTTATTTATTTCTTATTTCTTATTTATTTCTTATTTCTTATATTTTTATTTTTATTTTTATTTTTATTTTTTTTTATTTTTTCTCTCTTCCTTTTCTAGACGACTCTCAGTGTCTGGGACTTTAGAACGCTTCATTTGTTGGAAATGAAGCACTTGGTCTGACTCCTTACCTTGTTTTTCGCCATCGCGATCATCCCTTTCCCCGACCCCTTTTATTCAAGCCCGCATGCTGACTGAGCACCTTGCATAGTGATTGTCTCTCTAGTCGCTGCTCTTAAGGCCTCATCAGATTTACACCATACCAAGTATAGATCTTCGCAACCGCCGTCAATAGCACGCGTAATTCGACACCACTGAGTCGTCAGACGTATCTTCGATTTTCTCCCGACTTAGGGGTCGGGGTGGCCATCTCTCTGACTTCCAGAATTGTCATTCATGCTCCGTTGTGCTCATCAAATTAACTCCGTCTCCAAAGATCTAAGCGTTGCAGAGAACTCACGGTTACCATGTCAACCCTCGCACATAACCTTCTCGTTCTTTGGTCGAATTCCTTTGGATTCTGCAGCCCGGCGGCCATGTGAAGGTACTGATTGAAAAGTTCCTCCAGTGTTCGATTGTCTGACGGAATATTCTGAATGCGGTCAGTCCAGGCAAAACGTAAGTCTTGAGGAATACTAACCGCACGTGACTTAAAAAGCATAGGAGATTGGGAAGCCTTTAGTTTGTAGAAGCCAAATCTGAGATGGAGTATCGACTCTGGTACCATTTCTCCTGTTCTCCTTTGAATAAACGATTATCAGAACCATAAACGGTGGAACTCCAGGACATCCGACCAAGTCATCTGGAGTAGCGAATCCGCTTCTTGACTTGTCAATTCGACAGCCAAGGTTAACCCTTGGATGGTTTGGTCTACGACGTGTAAAGCGTTGGACCTGTTTAAGCATGAAGACTCTTGGACTAGGCAGCTCACGCCCTCGGATAGGGTAAAGACATAGGGAGTCAATCACACCAAGGACTAGAGACACGAGGAACCGAAGGCTAAAGAAGTCAAGAACGTGTGATATGAGGAAGGCGAGAGATCATGAACGCTGGAGGACAGATGACAAGTGATGTTGAGAAATTGAAAAGTGGAAGACCCAGAAGTCAGTCATCCAGATCCATATAACCCCACTTTCAAAGTCTATCTACACCCCCCTCTCAGTAACACTATTCAGTTCCTCACGTTATATCCCAGCACCGCCCTTCAATACTCCAACCTCCCCTACCCTTCGGCACTGCCTCCCTCTCTGCCTTTTTCTCCGGTTCAGGCTCCGGATCCGACTCGGAATTCTCCCGTGACACAGCTGCTACACCCTTCTGCTTACACTTGTCGCACACATTTTTTTTTTATCTTAACGTACAGGAGACCAGCACCATCCGTACATACCGGCGCGCCGCGCTTTTGGTCCATGCAGCTCCAAGCTGTCGAGATGACGCGTGACGTGGTTGAAGTTGTGGGTTGTGGTTACTTGGACGCACTATTTTTTTTTGTTAATTGTTGATTGCTGGAGCTGAATAATTGGTGCAATGCTATGGTGGAGAGGTAATAGGTACTGGGTAAGAAAGAGAGATTATGCGGAGCGGGAAAGGGTATGTTTATATATATACTACCGAGAACAGGGAAAGCGAATTTGCGGCCTGTTGCAGAGAGGGAGATGTGTAGCTGAATTTATGTATCGAATCAACCGCGAATCACTTTCATTAACGGTAGACTTTGACAGAAAATGGATTCACGCCACGCCCAGACTTAAATACGTACAACGAATCACGAACAAGAAACCACCAAGCACATCGATATAACGGATCTGTGTGATGTATATATTTTGCTTGACCTCCCAGAAAAGCCCAGAAGTATCGCTCTTTGATTTGGTGGTGTCTATGAAGAGAACGATAAATAAACCCCCCAAGCAAATTGAGACACGGATATGCTCGTAATGAATTTTCCTGGCTAGGTACGCAAAGACCACAGCTTTAGCTGTGAGAAAGGTCGTCGGCATAGCTACGGTGATGGTTATCCTGAGGAAGTCACGACTTTCCCCTCCAGCTTCGTCCTGGTGTCGAGTCGTGAATGAACACATCTGCATGTAGGAGCTCAGCACAGGGTTCAATACGCTGTATTAAGACCACAGGAAGTGGTTGAAGAAGTTGCACTTTCACTGTTGACGGAGACTCAGACAGACTGAGGCAGCGAAGTTCAGCGCTCCCAAGCCCCCCTAATCTTCTGACCACGCCGCCTGCCTTTCCGTATTGTCACGCCGCATACTGTGGAGTATACTGATATACCTGCCGCAGCGGAATTCTGTCGTCTAATTCGTCTTTGGAATGAATTGTTGACTCCGTTGCATTTTGTCAGTGGGTTAGTGGAACTAAGACGACGGATTGCAGTCCTCTTCGGTTGCACTATCTCAGTCTTTTCACGGGCGGGTTTTTGCGGTACTTTGCCTCATGTTTCTCCGAAAGGCACAATGCTAGGTGATGCATTCTTTGCGCGCACCTCGGTTCTAACTGATGTCGTATTAGGCCTCGGACCCATCAAGCGATGCAAATCTAAGCGTATACCAAACTCTGCAATATATTGATCTTGTCGTGGACTAAAGTCAAGAGGTATGTTTGAGGTTTGTCCGCGGTCAATCTTAGTAGGAGAGAGAGAGCGTGCACGTACATTAATGCGCCACCTAGTGGCGATCTGAACGGATATAAAAGTTTAGATTTGTAGAACTAAAATAGTTAGCCGATGTTGGTTGAAAGCGTCTGAATTCTTCTTGCTAATCTATGAATAAAATTAGTTCCGTGATGAATGACGTAAGCGAGAAAAGTGAATGGACCTAGCACCCCTGTCCATCGAATTACCAATGTGACATGCCTTACTGCTGGCATCCTGTCAGTCTACAAACGCCCCATTTCTGACTTTCGCTTTTGTATTTTTTCGAGCCACTCTCTCCACAGCCATCAGCCCATCATCACCACAACCTCTCTCTCGCGACGTGGCTCCCACAGCCTCACACATCACCGCTCGCAAACCGGGCACCGTCGCCGAACACCCCATCCCTATTAATCATGCTTCTAATTCCAACCTGGAATGCAAAAAGACCCACTACATCAACTCAAAGTCCGGCGTCTATGCCGAAGAAGCTAAAGCTTATGCCATCGCTAATCAGTAGAAGCTGCTCTCAATCGGCTGACCAACCCACAATCTTGGATACCTTGTTTGATCGGTATATGTTTGACAAGCGTGGGATTTTGGATGTGGGAGACTCCAATCTTCGGGCCGGTTGTTGGGTGGTTGGTGAACGTTTATTTCTCTTAGGTCCCTGCCATATCACATTGCGATGCTAATATCTGAACCGTGCAAAGCCTACATCTACATCTGCGAACACTATGGCAAAGACCTTCTTGCTGAATTCTCCCCACACTGGACGCTGAGGGCAGAACATGGTCCGGTCATCATGTTCGAAAGTCAACGCAACATCAAAGCGGAGGCGTTTCGGTTGGTCAGGCAGAATTGTGGCGGAAGTGGAGTGGTTAAAGAAGAAGTGAAATGCTGGCGAGGAGCTGTACGTATGTTTTGTTTTCTTGCTTTGTTACGGCAGCTCTGGATGAAATGGGTACTAAACCTTTATGCTTTTTCTAGTGTTATCCTGGTTAATGGGCGTACCCATCTCCAGTTTGAGGAAGACGTCCTCCTTGAGAAAGAAGTCCAGTCTAAAGAAGACATCCAGCTTAAAAAAAATGTCTGGCTTTGTGAAGATGTCCAACCTAAGGAGAATGTTCAATTTGACGGCCACGACAACGATGCTCACAAAACCAACTTCTCCCAAAAAGCCGAAATTGGTACCATTAGAGAGAATGTCACCCAACAACCCCTCAGCGCCACCCGCTGAGCCAACCCAAGGCCATGCTTGACG
The DNA here is from genome assembly GCA_010093945.1 of Delitschia confertaspora ATCC 74209. Lineage (NCBI taxonomy): Eukaryota > Fungi > Ascomycota > Dothideomycetes > Pleosporales > Delitschiaceae > Delitschia > Delitschia confertaspora. The sequence continues at coordinate 39,101 of ML994086.1, read as the reverse complement.
ACGATGAGCGGGAAGGGGAGTTGATCGATGATGCCAACGTCGACGTAAGCACTCAATTTGATATGGACGATTGCGTTCGCTGACCCCTACTTGTAGAATACAGACGATGCCGCACGATGGGATTGCGCTGCCTTTCAAGGAATGTTGTCACAATTGATGTGAGGAAAGTAGTGTATTATTGGTAAAGGTGAAGGCGGTTTTGCTCCTGGCAGCGGCATTTTTGTACTAGAGTTTCTTCAAATGATGTTGATTGAGATGCCCTTTTTCGCCTTAATGAGTGCATATAAGCGGGATGATTGACTGCATAGCTTCTGCACTGGACTTAAATTCCGGTTAGATGTCTTTTCCCATAATGGGTAGAATAGTATAGCCACACTTCTATACTTTCATAGCCGTCAAACTGACACCTAACAATCGATCCTATTCTGAAAATCCCTACATGATAACTAACGCAGTTTCTCCTAGTAGCACCTACCTCTTGACCTTCTTGCTCTGCATCCCCTTCTTCCTCTTCCCCACCACATCTTTCCCCTCCTCAATCTGCAACATCGCCTCCCTTTTCTTCTCGCTAACCGGCTTAAGAGCATCCCGAACTACCCTGCCCTCAATACTAACGCCCTCCTCTTCATACTCTTCCATCTTCTTGCCCACCCTATTTTCAATCGCCAGCACCAACTCCACATCTCTCTGCCCAACCATCGTAACACTTGTACCCACCCTTCCCGCACGGGCCGTACGACCAACTCGATGGATATAGTCGTCTGGATCACGCGGCACGTCGTAGTTGATGACTAATCCGACTTCTGGGATATCAAGACCACGCGCTGCGACATCGGTCGCCACTAAGATCCTGGCGGCTTGCGCACGGAAACGCGCGAGGTTGGCGATGCGCTGCGATTGCTGGAGACCGGAGTGGAGGGCCGTGATACGATGGTCCAGCATGCGGAGCATGTATTCGAGGAGCGTGGCCGTGGAAGTGCGATTGCAGAAAATTATGGTGGATTTTTTGAGATTTTCTGGTCACATTAGTGCTAAATGCAAAGAGAGATATGAACGTGGGAGAATATACCTGGCGTGGAGAGAAGCACGTGGAGATAGACTTCTTTGTGCGTCACGGGCACTTGCAAATACCTTTGCTGCAGTTTTGGTGGGATGGCTAATTCCTCTGTGTCCACCTCACACACATAGATTGGCGGCCGAGAAGCCGGACGCGGCTGCTCTTTTAAAGCTAGAACCTCTGGCGTCACTGTAGCAGTAAATAGCAGCGTTTGGCGCTGGCTCGGCGGCGGAAGGACCGAGAGACAGGTTTCCAGATCTGGTAGCATGCTACCTCTTCCAGATGCGAGGAGGCGATCGGCTTCATCGAAGACAACAAAACGTACGCGCCGGAGGCCGCAGATGGTGTCTTCGCCCGAGGTTCTGCAGTAAAAGTCAGGAAAGAGAAGGGTGAGATGCGAGATTGATTGCAAACCTGATATGTTCAGCCAAACGCCCCTATATATGGTCAATAACATATTCATAGATTGTCCTAAAGCTTTTACGTACAGGAGTCGCAATGACGATGTGAGGTCGCGAAGCTAAGTTGATTGCCTGTTCTCGCTGGTCGGTTCCGCCGGTAATGAGAACAGGTTTAAGAGACTGAGGAGCGGAGATGGCTTTGATTTGCTCGAAGATTTGGATGGCGAGTTCTCTAGTCGGACTAAAAACAAAGCAAGTCAGCCATGATAGTCACTACCAAGTCCGAGGATATGCTCACGTGATCACAACCGCAAATATACCAACAGGATCTTCCGCCCACTTTTGCAATATGGGCACCGAAAAGGCGACTGTTTTACCAGTACCTGTACGAGAACCACCGATGCTGCAAAATATCAGCATTGGAACCATAGAGACATTATATATAACATACCAATCTCTCCCCTTCAGAATTTCTGGAATACAAGCCTTTTGAATCCCAGTCGGATGTTTAATCTCCATAGCAGATAAGGAAGCAATAAGCCATGGAGCCACATTTATCGAGGCGAAGGTGGTCTTTTCGTTTCCGCTGACGGCTGCAGATGCAGAGTTCGATTTATCTCTTGAATCGACATTTAATCCAGTCGTCTTCGCTTTGATCCTGGAGAGCGTAGGAACAGGGATATATGGTTTCAGTTCTGGTTTCGGTTCCTCCCTTTCTGATCCGGATTCTTCCTCTCCTGATTCTTCCGGTGAACTAGACAGCTTCCTCCTCTTCCTTGAACCGTTTTGATGCTCGGTGATCTCTTCGTCGGACCTGAAATCACCAGATTCTGAAAACGAAGGTGATAGCGATGGGGTTCGCTCCACCTCGTTCGTTTTTGAAGACTTAATTTTGCTTTTAACCGCCATTCCGATAATGCGACACTTGATTGCAGGTCTGGAGGCGATGAGCTGCAGCTGAACTTTTTTGCGGGTCTCGGTAAAGGAGTAACATTGTTCCATGATGCCAAGCATCAACGCCAAACTTCGTCTCAACCTTTTTTCGACGAGAATTCACGACATCTTCAACCCAACGTTATACGACTTCGTGTTTAGTTGTGAAGTACCTTCTCTATGCTTGACATAGCCGTTTCCGCATCTGTCTTATACTTTCTTTGGCGGTTCATCCAGTAAACATAGCATTCCCCTCTCCTGCCCTATTCCTACGATCCCCTAACATTATGATATCACGAACGCGAGAACATATATTCAAGTTTGTACTTGATTACTATTGTAATACATCCATAAACTTGTGAATGAGGCGCCGGTGTAGGACAGGTTTGCCTCCTTTTAGTGCCATTCGGATATTCCATATTTAGTATGAGAGCCTAAAGCCTCACAATCCATCCGTCCCCTACATCAACAGAGAGAGCTATTCGGGAAGCCCTTCCTTAACCTTTGACTTCATATGCCCTACAGCCGGAGACCTTAAGTTTCTTGCTCCATAACTCATGCCAAATCATATGGCCTCAGAATCATCCACGTTTTCGCCCTTAGAATCGTCACCTCCATCCTTTGAGCCGACACCTGAGGATGGGCCACCAACAGATGCAAACTCCTTCGTCTTCTTATCGCCCTTGTTCTTGCGGTCCGCATAGGTCTCCTTGATGCCGGGACGGAAGACGTCACCCCCCAAAGCTTCATAATCCTCGCGAGCTTTAACAGCCGAAGCCTGATCGCTGCGTTGAATCTGAGCACCAAAGTTGGCCCAGGTTGATCCCGCCAAACAGCTGCTTGCAGGAGCTGGTTGGGCAAAGTGTCCTAGTTGAGCAATGAATCCTTGGTGAGCAATGGGTCCTGGTGGAAAGAATATGTTGCTGGGCGCTCCCTTGCTCTTTGGGGACCCGCTGGGTTCTTTCTTTGCATCCTGTTCGACGGGCTCAGGGGTCTCCTTTTTTGTGTCCTTATCAGTGGGGCCACTGGATTTCTCTTTCTCCTTCTCGTGAACGGGGCCACTGAATTCCTTCTTTACATCCTTTCTCGGTTCATTCTGCTCCTTGTTTGCGTTCCCACTCAGTTCTATAGATTCTTCTCTTGCATCCTTTTCGGCTAAACCACTGGGCTTTTCTTTGTTTTTCTCGTCCCCGAGCTCATTGGATCCCTTCTTTGCATTCTCGGTCTGTCCATTTGCCTCCTTTGCACCCTTAGTTGGTTCGATAGAACCCTTCTTGGTATTCTCGGTCAGGTCAGTCGGTTCCCTTTTTGCATCCTCAGCCAGGGCACTGCATGTTTCGTTCATGCTCTCTGCAGTCGGCTCACTGCGGCCAATCTCAACGCTGTGCTTTCTCTTAGTATCGTCAGCAGCAAGTGCTTTGCTGCGGTCGAACCTGTTCTTGCGCAGTTCATCGGTGCCCTCAGATACAACAGACGCGCTAGCCTTGGACTCAATGCTCCACGTATCTTCACCGCCATCGGGCAAGTGTACCCCACCGGTATTACTGTCGGCAGAATTATCGGCAAGCAGCGTTCTGTCCCCTTCCTCTGTACCACTATCACCTGCAGATGCGGTTGCTGTTGCGCCCATGGTAGTTTCCGTAGGGTTATCTTCAAGATCATTCCAAGCTAGAGTGGGAAATGGGCGGCCTAAAAGTTGTGTGAGTATGATGCCACCGTCTGACTCATCGCTGCTCAAATACACCTCACCCTCGTTGTCGGATTCGGCCTGATTATCCTCATACTCTCTCAGTACGCTATGATAGTCACTGCTTGGTTGGCCATCCTCATCATCTGAATACTCGTCAAGATTCACTGACGGGCCGCAACTTGCCTCCATGTTCTGTACAAACCCCTGCATCTCCTGTGTTAACCTTGCCACATTGTTATCAAGTGCGTTCTGATCGTGGTTAGGATCGTCATAATCGATGTAAAGGTCACCGGTCATGAATCTGTATTCAGTTTCGTCAATGGGGATATTTTCGCCGGCGGCTATGAACCGATGCTGGAACGTGGCGTTTATGATGGCGATGCGATCTTGGGCAGTTGACCCGGGCATTGCGGGTGGGATAGGCGTCTCGGAGGAGTCGTTCGAGCTTGAGTATGACCATCCATCGTCGAGAGTCTCGTTCGGGTTATCGCCGGGAATCTTGTCTGCTGCCTTGTCTGCGAGCTTGCTTGAGGTTTTGTTTGAGGACAGGTTGGGAGGCTTGTTGAGCTTCTCATCTGATGCCTTGACAGGCGCCTTGCTTGCAGACGTACTCAAACCTGTCTTGCTTTGGGACTTCTCCGGCTTCTTACGTGACCCTTCGCTTACGGTCTTAACCAGTGTCTTGCTTGGAGAGTTGTCAGGTGTCTTGCTCGGCATTCTCTTTGGCGCGTTGCCGGCCGCCTTGTCTTTAGCTTCATAGAAGCTCTCCCAACCGGGCGTGCCTCGTGGTGGTGGTGGCGGCGGTGGTGGTGGAGGTGTGCCTCGCGGGGGTGGAGGAATGCCATCCAGACGAATAACTGCTTCTCCGCTCAAAGTGTGCAGTTCGTCGTTGTTGTAGTGGTAAGATCCGCTGCTGTGATCGTTGATGCTGAGGTCGGTGACTTTGGCATCCAACTCGCGCTCATTGGACTTCATTTTTTGTTTGCATTTGCCCGCCTTTGCTTGCAAATCCATTGAATCTTCGGCGCAGGTGTAGTAGCTTGTTGAAGAGGACGTCATGCTGACTAGGCGTAGGTAATGTTGTCAATGTTGTTGTTGGAGAGGGTGAGATTCGTTGCGCGAAGCAGAAGTTATCTTGAGGTGAGGTGAGGCTTCGCATGCCCTGATTGGCTACTAGTGAGAGATACCCTAAGACCAAGTAAAGGTGAGCGGTGACAATCTGGGCAACACTTTTCAACAGCGCACGAGCTGTGGGCACGGGCTACTATTCTTTCCATGTATTGATGGTTGCAGATTTGGGTAATGGCAGTTGAGCGCCTATTGGGTGCGGCATACAGGAGGTGTTACGCCCCAACTGTCAACGTTAGTAGAGTAAGCCATATCATGAAGTTTATTTATTCCCGAAATGGCCGCTGGGTATCTATCAGCTCTAGCGATGGCATTTAATGGGCGGTCTTTAATGAATTAATTTGATTTGTTTCAGCCATCGATGCTGGAAGACCCAGTGGCACGAGGTGCTGAATCAGGCCAGGGCCGCTTTTGCCATTAATTATATTGTACAAGGACCTTTGGATGTACAATTCCCAGCATAGATTCTACAAAATCACATTTACAGTTACCCAGATTCGGTAGCTTTCCACTCTTCGTGCTTTGGCGACTTTGAAAGCCGAAGATTGCAAATAGAAACAGGGATACTCCAGGAATATACCCTCTCACCACCACTTTTCTTTTTCTTTATTGCCGACCATCTCGATAAGTTCAATTCAGTTGACTTGGAGGTCAGAGGATTCGGCTTTAGCAACGATACTACCCTTATCACCTGGGGTAATATAGCTAGAGGAAATTGCCAGAGGCTCACAAAAGCATATGAAATGTGTAACGTGGGCAAATCGGTTAGGGGTCATATTCGCATTAGAAAAGTAACAGCTCATTCACTTTATCAAACACCGGGAAGTAACTGAAGAACTTGAAGTCTATAATCCAAATCGAAGGTTAAGAAGCCGAGCTCGTCTCCCCTCTCAGGCTCCTAGGGGTATGGTTGGATCCATCTCTATCATAGAAGAACCATATATATAAAGAGCAGCTGCAAAAAAAGCCGCTGCTTTCGAGTTGATAGATTGTATATGCGCATCCATGTAGACTCTATCAGTACAGTAATCAAGATTGCTATACTCGGCTGTGGTAAGACCGATTATGACCTATGGAACACAACTTGGGCTATGCAAGCAGATGGATCAACAATTGCGCCTTCCAAGGTCATTCAACTTAAAACACTACAATGCAAATGTCTATGAGAAGTAATTGGAGCATACCAAAAGGACCCGAACAACAACGCTATAAAAGGAGAGTGAATCGCTGCCAATCGACCTGTATTTGGAGTCACCGGCAGTGCAGAGATCAGCAGTTACTACAAATCATCCGGTTACCAAGGAAATCCAAGAGAATATTGGGGAAGATTTGGATGGCAGCTAGGAGAATTGGAGAGGACGCCGAAAGGGCGGCCCTACCAGCCGAATAGAAAAACCTCCTACTGAAATGGATCATCTACGCGACCAAGCACATAGAGTGATTAAAAAACAAGAGGCTGCAAAAAGAGAAGACCATAGACCAGGGCAAGGTAAACACGCCAGTATCCGTCCAGGTACGTAGCTATTGACAAAGAACTCATGGAGGTATGGAAGAAAAAGTGGCAGCAGACGTCTGCTAAAGCTGGCCGGTCTGCAACCACCTCGTTGGAGAGGTGGATAAGTTAACCACTCCACCTTTACGATGACCTCTCCAAACACGAAGCAACAGCACTATTCTGCTCGGTACGGAAATTCTTGGACTAAATGACTAGCTGGCAAGGATTGGAGTTCTAGGAACCACTCCAGGATTCCCAGGTGGGACTAGACGGCAAACACTCCAAGAGATTCTAAGTAAGAAAAGAACGGTGAAGCTGCTGTGAAATGGCCACTAGAAACAAACCCGCTTGAACAATGCAGAGTTGCAAAGGATATTGAGAAGAAGGATATAGGGGATTGGTCCCCCTTCCAACTAACCCAGAATGCGCCCTAACAACCTCTCTGTTGGCTAAATGGCAACGTTGGCAGATGTGGAACGGTTACCAGTGGGATAGTCTAGCTCATCACAGCTAAGTCGAAACGATAAACGGTGAGAAAAAGGTAAAGGATTGGATTCTAGAAGATAAATTTAATGTCGAGTTCACTTTGCTCTAAGCATTGATATATGTGTTCATAGACCTAATTGGGAATAGGGTAACACGTCAAATTGAATTATTATTATTCAGATATCGCGATACCTCTCATTATTAGCTAAGAGTAGCTAGATTATCAGGAGAACCATGAGTATTAAGAGGGATAAGAATCCTCCAATATAAATAGATTGATAGGGTTCGGTGATAATTACTGCGATATGGCATCCTGTAGAAGCCACTGCACCCTATGTAGTGGAGTGCAGAGCGGCGGTTCGAGTCCGCTCCTTCAATAGACAATAGAAATAAAAGCTAGGATTGTGCTCTAGTAGTGGGTAGTTTCCTAGCTAGTCGCAAACTCAAGACGAACTTCGTCGGACACCTCTTATTGCTAACGTAGACGACTGAGGACGCTTAGAAGAAGCGAAAGAAAGGAAGACTAATGCACTAACTCTAGGTTCCGGAAGTCGCCCTTACTTTTCAATTTTATCCCTACTATAAATTATAGCACTCAAAAATTATGTCACCAGCATTTAGACGCATCAAATATTGGATGACGGACATGGGCTACCGCGGCATTCCAGTGACTAAAATAGGATGTCTGTATGACTACATCATGGAACAGGAGAACAATAACCAGACCGTAGTGACTATACCTTTTATTCGAGGAATGCCTACTTTAAGCCTGATGTTAGGCAATAAGGGGTACTGGTCCCTTGGCATGTATGGCCTTCCTTCGACTTCTCTCTCTCCCTTCCAGCTCATCCTAAATCTGCTCCTCTTTGCCTCCAAATTCTCTCTTACCCTGCTTGCGTACTGATCATTTAGCTTGCGGCATTTTTGTCCTCCCTGTGTTCTTTTAACCATGCTCCGACAAGCACTCTGAGGGACTCAAACTATCGTCACGAGCGACCATGCCCGAATCTTGATGGTATCAAGGCGTGCCCGACTCACCTTTTTCTTTTTCGAGGGATGTGGTTTGGTTCAGCAGACGCATATTCCCATCCAATAATTCTTCTCAGCGTGCTTGACGTGTTGGATGATGCTGTCCACCGGATGGGAAGGCTGAAGGAAGAGGACAAGGCGCAGCGCAAGCGCATTGCAGAGCTGGAAGTCGCTCACCCAAACCAATGCTTGCGCACTGGTTTCTGGAACGAAGCAATGGCCTTGACTTAGCCAACTCCCCTAAATGATCGTTCAACTCTCCTCATCTGTAATACTCGCCTCTATCGCCAGTATGAAGCATATAGCAGTCAGCAGAACGCCTAACAATCAGATCTATCTAGAAATTTCCCAAAACAATAACTCTAACCCAATCTCCTTCTGTTTCTGGATCGGAACATCTTGGATGGACCGTCGTGGGACAGGCATTGAAGCAGAGTTTGGGAGCAGGTTCCGGACCATATCTGAGAGTGGCCAGTTCGGTATGCACTGCATTTGACGGAGTAGAGGACGTTTAAGGAGAGTTTGATGGTTTCCGACTAGCTGCAGTAGTTCTGTGCTAACTTCTAGATGGCATCTGTAGGCGTGTCAGAGGGAGGGCTAGATGCATAACCGCCGACCAAGCGACGAGGTGAGGCTGGAGATATTGGCTGAACCATCATAATGAACATAACACCTACTCCCACCTGAAACAAAAATATTTGCGGGATTTCTATCTATATCAAGGATGCCAATCATATACAGGAAACGTATAATTTATTATGAACAACCCAAGGTGTCCGAAAAAATCAATCCAAACGCCCGATGCATGTCTATAGTACAAGCACACCTAACCCAAGAAAATGCCCCTTATATAAAGTGGCTTATCAAGGTCCAGGATACCCTATGGATTCACGGTTATCATCAATAATCCTACCGTACCTGGAAGAGCGTTAGCAAGAACTTCCACAGACAAGGAAAGTTAAGAAGACTTACTCCAAGAGCAACCTAAAAAACCACGCCTCAAAATCCTCATTTCGCAGCACCTTTTTCGCCCACTCCGTACTCCTTTCCGCAATCTCTCTCGCCCTCTTCTCCCCCAAGGAATCCCCGTTCCCACCCTTCTCCCCCTCCTTCAGCCCACTCTTCCCATCATCTTTAATCCCGCCAAACCACTTCACAAGTTCCAAATGCTCATCTCCAATAAAGGACAGCGGGATATAATGGACCCAGGGTTTCAGCCAATCCATATGCCACTCCCTAAATATGGCCGCCTTATAGGTCAAGCTTCTGCTTTTCAAGAAGGCGTAAAACCGGCCGGAGAAGGCATTCCCATCTATATCAAGCAAATGTTTCCACCCCCACGCATCTTGCCCATCCACGCGATCCACAACGTCAAAAAACGCCTTTTGTGCATCGCAATCCCCTTGGTCACACTGCCCAACATGCGAGAAATGCACATCGATTGCGTCTTTGAAATTAGCTCTAGGGAGCTCTTCAACATGATAGTACGGCTTCTCCGTATCTCCTTTATTCACCAGAACCTTGGCTTTGTCAGGCGCATTCAACCGCCTGACCACATGCTGCCTATGCTGTCTCCTCCACCCCCCATCCCTGCTAAACCCGCCCGTAGTTGAACCCCGCCAGTACAGGCTATTGGTCTTATTCTCCCAGGTCGTGTCGCGCTCCTCATCGTATCCGACTTTCCCAATCCAGTACCACGGGCTCGGATACAGGATATCCTGAAACGAAGATACCTTAGACTGGGAGAATATTGGCGTAAGTTCGTGGATGATGTTGAAGGCGTTGGGACGGTCGAAGAAGCCATAGGTTTCGGAAAGCGAGGGCGAGTTGCAGATGTCAGAGAAGGCGGTGCTGTTGTATACGAAGCCGAGAGCAGAAGTGGCATAAGAAGTGCGGTTGTCGGCGTATTCGAGTTCGTAGTTGCGGGCTTGGCTATCGGGAGAGCAGGAGAGACGGGAATGGGTCCAGGTCTGTTGATGGGCGAACTGATTGAAACGTGTAACTTTAGCTTCCTCGAAGCGTTTCCCATCGTTCATGTCCGCTGGTCGTGGTGAGAATTGGTTTCGAGGAGATGGGTTTTTGATAGACGCTGACATGCTCTCGTCCTTGGCTTTTGCCACTAGAATGGAGAGTTGGTCGTGAGGGACCACGACGCGTGGCTCGTCATGGATATTGAAGGCTAGATCCATATCTGGGAGATGTTGCACGAAGCCCTTCATCATGCCGACAGTAGCCTGCTGTTGCCATTCTTGGCCGCCTTCTACTTTTACGACATTCCCGTCACGTATCATTATGCCGATTAGGCCATTTCCCTCGAATCCTAGTGCCAACTTCGTTCGGTTACGAATTGTTGATGGTTTGAGACCCCAATAAGGTAAGAGACCGCGATTGAGTGTGTCAAACTCATCAATGAGTTGTACTCCGTTTCTTACCGAAAACTCATACCATTTGTCGAAGTTAGGAGGCGGCGGAACTCCATTGCGGCGCCTGTACTCCTTGATGGTATCTGCTAGTGACTTCGATTGTCTGCCTAGTAGGTCTTGGAATTCTTGTTCGGCTGCCTCAATGAGCTGTTCGGCCGGGTGTCCCTTCGTCAAATCTATTGGAACCGGTTTCAACGGGAAATCCGGTGGAGTGACTTTGAAGGCAAGCGTATCTTGATTCCAGGAAACAGTATGATTGGCTCCGAAAACCAAGCCTCTAAAAGTCAGAAAGGTAAATGAGATCACCGCAACTACAAATAGTATGCGTTTAAGGCGAACAGAGGAGCGATTATCGGGCGCAGAAGAGGAAATGGATGAGAAGGATACAGCTGCGCATGCAAACAGCGCCGTAAACCAAATCCCGGAGAGGGACGCGCTCCAGGTCAGTCGAGCATATATATAAGAAAATACAAGGAGGGAGGATGTCATCGCCGCTCCTTGTTTGAAAAGCTACAGGTTAAGTTAGTCAACTGCTAATCATCAGGGAACAAGCCGAACCCCCTTGTTAGAAAAATGAAGCGGACGCAATCGGAGCAGTTTAGGGCTTTCCAGTACGAACGGACATTAAATTGTACTCTGAAAATACAGAACATCGACAAGAAATAGAAGTACGTACCATGACGAAAATGGTAATGTTTTTAACCACGCCGGCAACAATCATAAAGATACATAATCGTACCATCCGTGGATATTGAATTTCCTTCCAATTCCCTGGAAATTCACGAAACTCTGGTCCCCAAGTAAGGGCATCCGGCCTAGTCGATTCCATGAAATACGTAGCAATCCCACAGACAATAGTCATTGCGCCGGCAACGTCTCTTAATGCTGTAAGGTGATGATTCTCTTGTCCCGTGGAGAGTCTCCTCGAAAACGTTCCATTGGCAGACATGAAGCCTCTTCTCCCTCCATGGCTCTCATCCTTCCGACTCCTTATTGCGCCATCAAAAAGGATAAGACCGGTTGCCGTCAGAAGAGCGCTGCACAACCCCAGCACTAAAGTCGACGAGGCGGTATATGGAATACCAATCGCGATATTGGCTGATACAGTCATAATTGTAAGAAGACCGATTGGTTTTCGAGGTAATCCTTTTTCAGAATTCGAGTCAGATGCGCCGTCATCATAGGAGAGGGTAGACGGCAAGGCGTTGTATATTGCCCATAGCCCATTATCAGGAATTAAGGAGACCAATAGCGGTATCAGAGCCTTTAACAAATTAGTCAGTGCGATCTAATTTCTTCAGGATCTAAATACCTTTGTCCACCATGTTCCTTCTCTGTCGTAAGCTGCTCGGTCGCATATCTGCGCCAGAGCCAGGAACGCCCCAGCAGCCCAAGCACCTATATTTTTGCTGGTTGCCCCATCTCTATATCCTATCCCTGCACGGAATATTGTAGGTATCCATATTAGAAGCCAAGATATCGAGGTTATGAGCAGCGAATGCTGGATTGGAGTGTAGACATTCGCGACAATTGCGGAGATGAGGAAAGCGATAAGGTAGAGGAGATGCTGGTGTTGAAGGACATACTCCGCAGCGGTGGAGACGGCGGGGTGCATTGGAGCAAATGGCACCGGAATTCGAGGAACATGCCTAGGTATTCTGGTGTTGAATGAGGCTGCGCCGTGATTGACTGAATGAATAATTATAGGAGCACGTAAGCTGATGGGCAAGGATGGGGTCCGATGTCTTGGCATGGACCACTGCATCTTTAAATAACTTCATGATGTTTAGCACCACTTCGTAAGCATCACTACGCAGTGAATTGCTTTTTAAGAGAGGTTAGGAGGGATTAAAATCCATCAATCCCCAATTGGTTGTGATTTTTCCTTATCATTTTGTCTATTCCAAAACCGGCACCAAAACCATAATCATACCAATGATAGCGTCATGGAGTAGAGAAGCTGGACGTAACCGTTCCTGGACGAACGCCTATACCCAAATAACTAAGAGAAAACGTAACGCATGTGAGTCACTGGGAATAAGTTACAACCTTTGCCCTCGATCGGAATAATAATTGTTCTGCTTAACGTGAGAGGCGCGACCAGTGTTCTCATCAAAGACGTAGCAACCATAAACGGCAGCGTTCGGTGGCGTGTAGACTGTATTCTGTCAGAAGAAAAGACTTATCCGACTATGCACTTGCTTACGATGAAGAGAAACCGCGAAATCGTCTGGGTCAGGATTCGAGACCCTATGCAGGCCTAGCTTATCGGACATGTACGTGACTTGGTTCTCAACATAAACCGTCTCCTTTTTGATTTGGGGCGCGGATGGCTCGCCCTTGTTCAACTGAGTCTTATCCGGCCAGGCATAGAGCGTCTCTTTGAGTCGACCTTTTAGGATCTTCATGATACAATGAGCGTTGGCGTGACTGTGAATCATTAGAATCTGATTCGCGATAGCGGAACTGTGTTGAGTCGAAGGAATGTCTTACTCATGGATCATACTTCCTTTACCAGGGCTCCAGACCAAGATCAGCTATTATTGTCAACGGGTGCCTTCAACGAAAGGACAACCATCTTACAAGGTTACTCTTCCCATTGCCTTTGTCAACTAGGTTCCTGGTGTACCCCCGGGAAGCATCTCCAAGGGCATATTGGACCCATTCCGACTCGTTGGAGACATAATCACTCATCAGGGCTTGCAGCTCTTTAGCATCGACATCCTCGGAATCTATCCCAGAACTAGGGCCGAGCTTCTCGCTGAGAGCATCAACCAAGATATGAAACTTGTCCGTTTCTGAAGGAGAGGAATTAGGAGTGGAATGTGAAGGAAGGAGAGGCATCTCAGAAAGTGGCGTATAGTTGAAAAGGTAAGAGATGTGTGAAATGATTATTGTGTTCGTCACAAAGAAGAAAAATAGGAAATGGAGGCCCACGTGTAGCTCTATAAGGAGCTGTCAAGAGGTAGTGGTTACCAATTAGGTAAAATGAGCAATTATTTGGTAGCCAAGATATGCAGTTGGTCACCTATCTACTACGGCGAGGTTCGTTGCAGAACTACACTATCCTATCAGTCGCCGACAATTCGTATTATGAATGCTCTGCTGGCTTCCAAGTGTCACTGCGGCGGTTGGCGTCGGAAGTGCTTTGGGATGGAAATGTCGGCTCGGCGAGGCCTTTTTCCGGTCCGCTCCGATTGCCCCTCCGTCCACCGTCATCCCGCTTTTTTGACTTGAACCTCAACCTTCAGCCCTATATCGAATCACCAACATCCGCTCATTGACCCGCACCTCTCGAAGAGGATACTTTCTTTACTTTACCAGTGCTTAAGATTGAGGTTTCGCCATGTCGACCACAGTGGACAAGGTGAGCAGAGTCAAACACGGACAGTGGCAATGCTAATAGTAACCTCAAAAAGATCAAAGAGATCGAGGCCGAAGTAAGTTAGACTAATCCATAGCAAAGCCAACCTTCTAACACATAATGTAGATGGCCCGGACTCAGAAGAACAAGGCGACCTCCTTCCATTTGGGTACATATCACTCCGATCCTTGGTCGTTACACAGAAGCTTATTGAATATCAGGACAACTGAAGGCAAAGCTTGCCAAGTTAAAGAGAGAGCTGCTGACTCCTTCTGGTGGAGGAGGTGGCGGTGGTGGTGGGTCGGAATATTCTCAGTCTATGGTTCCTGTCTAACAAATACAGTTGGTTTCGATGTTGCCAGAACTGGTGTAGCAAGTGTGTAAGTTTATCTGGGGACGAACAGAAAGTCAAGCGCTAAATTGTATCAGTGGCTTTATCGGATTCCCCTCAGTCGGCAAAAGTACGCTTATGAGTCGATTGACCGGTCAACACTCCGAAGCTGCGGCATACGAGTTTACGACACTCACCACCGTGCCTGGCCAAGTCCAGTATAATGGCGCGAAAATCCAGATTCTCGACTTGCCCGGTATCATTCAGGGCGCAAAGGATGGTAAAGGTCGTGGTAGGCAGGTCATTGCCGTTGCGAAGACCTGCCATTTGATCTTCATCGTTCTGGACGTGAATAAACCGTTGACGGACAAACGCATCATCGAAGCTGAACTGGAGGGTTTCGGGATCAGAATCAATAAGAGCCCCCCGAATATTGTGTTCAAGAAGAAGGATAATGGCGGTATCAACATTACCAGCACAGTTCCCTTGACGCATATTGACAACGATGTCAGTCAGCTCTAGTTGCTATCTCGACCGCGCACTAACAATGTAACAGGAGATCAAAGCCGTAATGAAAGAATACAAGATCGCGTCAGCCGACATTGCCATCCGTTGTGATGCGACTATCGACGACCTAATCGACGTCTTGGAAGCGAAGAGCCGATCCTACATCCCAGTTATCTACGCGCTGAACAAGATCGATGCGATTTCAATCGAAGAGCTGGATCTGTTATATCGCATCCCGAACGCCTGCCCAATCAGTTCCGAACATGGCTGGAACATTGACGAGCTTCTGGAGCAGATGTGGGAAAAGCTAAACCTCGTCAGGGTCTATACGAAACCGAAGGGGAAAATGCCCGATTATACCGCTCCAGTCGTGCTCAGGTCCACAGCCTGTACGGTCGAGGACTTTGTGAGTTCTTGTTCCCATAATGGGCTCATTTCTTGCTAACCAGTCGGCAGTGCAATTCTATCCATAAGACGATTGTTGAGCAATTTAAGCAGGCTATTGTCTATGGAAAATCGGTCAAGCACCAGCCTCAGCGTGTTGGGCTGTCACACGAGCTCGCGGATGAAGATATCAGTAAGTCCGGTCCCACAGATAGGTGATCCGCTACTAACCGCGTGACCAGTTACAATCATCAAACGCTGAAGACGCGGCTCATGCCTGTACGTCATGTACGTCTTACTCTATGGACGGGGATTTGAATGGTGCAATGACGGAGCTTTAAAGGATGTCTCACTCTCGTATCAGAGCCGGATTGTGTCAAGGGGATGGCAAGGCGAGCCAGGCGATGGTCCAGGTTGATATGTCATGTTGGATTGGGCAAAACACGTTACTAATAGCATCACAACCACACCAGCACGTCTATTTCGGTCGAGGCAGCTTACGCAGCGGAGCGGATCAGTCATTCGCCAAGTCTCTTGTCGATCTTTTCGAAGCCAGCAGCGGACTATGGGAAGCTCAACAGGCCGGGAGGGGTTTTCCCGAAGCGGATTATCTCCACGGCGAGGCATAGGAGTTTCGTCCGAGGTGAGGCTGACTCGTGGTGATGCTATTGGAACGATGTCAGCAACATTGTTTTTCCATATTGTTATTTCGGAAATTCGAGGAAATACGACGATCGTTTTCTGGCATTTCTCGCGTTCCTCTTGTATTGGCTTTTTTGATTGGCCGCACTAATTTACACCAGGCTCATCGACTCGGAGGAAGACCGCAGGGGTTTGCGAGCAGGGTCAGCAACTTTCATTCGGGCGCTAAATCTCGCTCGTCCTATCTGCCATCGGTGCCATGCCCGCCCCGTTTTCCAAGCGGCCATGGGGTTAAGTGGCATAGCTGGGTCGCTCAAACCCAATCTGTTTCTGGTGGCTCGATTTGAAATTTGTGTTCTTTCCATATGCGTTTCAGCCTTTGACTGTCTCTAGGTTTCTCCTTTATGCGACCGGGTTTCTCGATGCTGCGCGATGTTATGGCGTGGACATCAGCGTGCTCGCGTACCTGAAGAACCCTGATGAGTTGGGGTTGCATGCCACCAGAGCACGGCAACGACCAGCAACATTGCACCGGGCGCACGAGGCGAGTCTTCGGCATGCCAATATGGAGCGAAGCCATTCATGATGCACCCGCTTTTGGCAGGCTTTGACAGGCTTTGACAAACTATCTCACAGGCCTTTTGCAGCGTCGAATTAACCGGCCAATTCTGGGGCTGGAGGGCCTGTTTGGGAGAGCTACGCTGCCACACGGTCTTCCAGACTATGGGATCGTCCTCTCGTACTCTTCTTTACGCTTTTCCCAGCAACCAGACGTCCCCGAAGGGTATAGGGAATGGCTTGGGCGAAATCGCCTAGACTTCCCATTTGCCATTAGGGAGCGTGCAGGCCACAGGAAGCACTGAGCTGGCCGCTTTTCTGGCCCACGTCCTGGCGCTGATGTCGCTCCTCTATCCCGGCCGACCCGCCCGCTAAGCCCAACGTTGTCGCGCTGGGTGCGTTGCTTGGAGGGCTTTTGTGTTGCGGTATCGCTTCGAAGTTGCTGCACACACACTGGCTCAGAGCAACCAGGGCTCCCAGCTCGTCGTGCTTGTCTACGCAGGGCCCCAGGTCTGCCCTCAGCACTACTTGTACAGAGCTGCATCCAAAGACCCTTGGGCCTCGAAACAAAACAGGGGCCTCTCAAGCATTACGTCCCGTCCGCTGCTGCAACCAGTCCCGCACCGCTGCGCATCGCACCGCGACCTGACCTTCAACGACTTTCAACACCAAGTCTCTCTTGCAGCTCCGCAGAAGCCATCGCTGGGCCTGCATTATTACATTCATCGCATTTCAGTTCTTCATTGTCCAGCCCCGCGCTTGCGCCCTACACCAGACGTGTGCCGCATTGCTGCGTTTCGTTTCATATTACTTGTCCTGCGCTGCACACAGCAACTGTCAACGCAACTGTCATCGTTGTACCAGGTCGTTTCGCTTCGTCAGGAACCATCAACTCTCTCATGCATGCATGCACGCGGCCGATTCTGAGGTCACTCTAGCCCAGGAACACGACGGCGTAGGCGCAAATGCCCGCCTTGCCACCCGCATCTCTGAAGATCTAACACGGACGCTCCCATCATAGCACGGATACATTGCAGCAGTCGTTCAACATAGTTCGACGATGAGCCAGATGCAAATGGAGCACGAGCAGCAGCAACACCAGGAGTCGACTTTCCACGACAGCAATTCAGGATGGGTTGATAATACCGGATACCATCCGCATCCGCAGCAGCATCAGTCGCCGGTTCAGGAATACAATGGCTTCAACTATGCCCCGCTGCCCATGGAGCCGCTCTATACGGCGGGGATGCACCCGCCCAGGACGACCCATCAACAGCTTCAGCCCTTGATTATGCCGCAATGGCCAAGTATGTTGACCAGTCAGTCGACATATGTTCCTCCCATCTTTCCCGCTGCGCCTGTTCCAATTACTCCGGCAGCCGCAACGCCCGTATCAGCAGTATCCGCAGTGTCGACAACATCGACTCGCTCAACATCTACCCCGAGAAAAACTCTCACAGATGCGGATCGTCGACGGATGTGCCTGTATCATGAAGAGCATCCAACTGTTAAGCAGACTGAGATTGGAGGTGAGTTGTCATCAACCAGTGTCAGGGATAGATCGCTAATATCTCGTAGCAATGTTCGGCGTAGAGAGAAGGTACTTGAAGCTCACAATTTGATTTAGCATGCGTTGATTATTGTGTAGTACGGTTTCGAAAGTCTTGCGCCAAAAGGAGAAGTACCTGTACCAGGACGACGGAAGCCGATCACCCATAAGAAAGTCCAAAGGGAAATTCCCCGACATCGAAAGAGCCCTCTCCAACTGGGCGAGAAATCACCAGCGACAAGGCCTGCCACTGAACGACAACATGATTCGAGAAAAGGCGCGGTTCTTTGCCACGACTGTCGGCAATTCGGAGAGCCATGTGAAGGCGAACAGCACCAGTTGGCTGGAGAAATTCAAGCAAAAGAACAATCTAATGGGGGCGAAGTCCAGGAAGAATTCCATTGCAGAAGAGTCTGAAGGTGCTTCGAACCCGCCGTCTAATGCGCAGACACCCAACGGTATCTCACCCACATCCCCAACCGGGGTCGCCTCTCCCTCGCCCATTACCATGTCGACCAAGAGTGATGAGAATCTCAAAACAGAAAGCCCAGAGAGCTATGGCTTTACTAGTCAAAATCATCGCCCGTTCCATTCAGCAAGTAATACGTCGCTCAACAGCGTGTTTACAGATACAGCTCCTTCATCCTTTTCTGCTGGCCCCACCAGCCCGACATCTCCGTTCAACTTTACTCCAGATTCTGCATGTGGACCAAACCCTTTCATGGACCGACAGCCATCCAATGGCATGCCAGGAAGTGGCAACTTTCAGCGACCGCGAAGCCAGACGTTCCCCTTACTGATTGGGGTTGAGCAGTACATGTCACCACCGGCGTCGTCCGATGCAATGACTCCGAAATATATTAACAGTACGACACTAGAATCTCCAATGGCCGACGCTCAGTCGGTAATGGGTGGCATGGATGATCATTTGCAGGCGTCACCTTCCCAAAACGCGACCAGCTCCATGCAACCCCCGCCTGTGCCTGCAGTACCTCCAGTCAGCATACCGATGCAGCCTCACAACGCTCAATCTACGCCGGTCAGTCCTGGGAGTACATCCCCGCAGAGCCCTTCGCAGGAAGAAGCCCGTCGAGCTCTTGAGCTTGTCATGAGCTTTTTCCAACAGCAGCCTACGGGATTTGTTGAGCCACAAGAGTATGTCATGATTGGCAAGCTGATGGAGAAGCTAAAAATCAAGAATGGAGACTTTGGTGCTGGGATGCGGCGTGTCTCAGAATCCGACTTTGATGTGGGCAAGGTTGCGTAACCGGTGTGGAGGCTGAGAAGATGTAGGATTCCATTGGAGGCTAAGAGACGTGGATATCATGGCGCAACGACACTTGGGAGACGTGTGCGGCCACCTGGAACTTGAGCTATCATCGCGAAGCCCGCGAGGGCGTCTGCATCTGCATCCCCAGCATTATCATTATCATCAGACATCCTTTGGTCTTTCATCCAGCATTTCTTATTTTCGTTTTGCTATTGGTCTCTCTGTTTGCGACGGCTTTTTATACCCTTGGAGTACTGCGCCTTCACCTTTTCTCTTCTCATCAGAACCGAAAAAGACTGTAACCGCTCGCGCGGGCAATTAAACTATGATCTGTATTTGTTCTATTACATCACTGCGCAAGCTCCATTTCTGAGAAGTTTTTATATGTCTTTCTATCGTCTCCTTTTCATCCTCGCTACTTCTTTAGCTGGAGACTCCTTTTGATGCATAAATATCTTCACTTCCCCATCTGCTTCCTTTATTACACCTTTTCACATGGAAGCAGCATCTGCTGGATTGGATGGCTATTGGGTATATGGCAAGCCTCGGATAAATTCATTTCATCAATCCATTTGTTGGCCAGCATCGTCCGCATCGCATCTGCAATAAAAATGATCACCCCTGTTCTCCCCCCTAGATCATTCGATCTATCTAACCCATACGCTCAACTATACCGCTGCGCACTGCATCTCATCTTCTGATCAATCTCTAAATGACTCAGAACGGCATGGTTCGTAGGTATGCGTTGGCATATCATTAATCACGTGTTTGATTCCTGCTGCACGAAGCCCTGCTTAGCCGTAACCGCCCCGCTCTCGTCCCACACCAGATCACAGACACCCGGTGACACCCACTTCCCGTTCGACCCTCCTCCCCATCGGCATCCTGACAATCAATGCAGGCCTTTGATAGCATGGATTTTTCTGGTTTTGAGTTTTCAGCTTTTCATGCTGTGCAAGCGGAGATGGAAGGATGTTGTGTTGTTATGCAAAATTCCGGTTCCGAGAGAATAGGTTGGAGATGTTGGATATGTTGTGCGAGAGAGGGAATTTGGAGTTTGGGAGGACCTCGTACGATAGGCTGTTGCTGTCGTGCTTGAGTGGATTTATAATTGTTGCTTCAGGACGAGGTTATTGGACCCAGAATGTGAAATTGTTTGCTAGATACAGTGTGTCACGACATATCTCTTTTACACAGACCATATAGTAGAATTTCTATTGATTTAATTTTATGGTTGTGCCTGTCAATTTAGTTCGCAATTGGTCGATCTGGGGAGTGGAGACTTCGGCAGAGTGGAACGTGGGGCAGAGCGGGAAAGGCGCCTAAAATTGGGTCATGTGACTGGGATTTCATGCGGGAACGTTGGGATATAACTTATGCACATTGATATATCTGTATGTGAGTGTCGTATTTCCATCATTTCGGAACTCTAATAAAAGATAATATGAGCGCGAAAATATTATTGTTGAGCGGGCTAAGGAGTGGCTTACAACTTTCAAGTTCGGGTGAAGTGTGTCTCCGATATGTTTTGGTTAATATTTATTATTATATTTATATTTTATGCAAAAATACTTCATCAATTATTGATCTGGTCGATTAGCTCAGCTGGTTAGAGCGTGGTGCTAATAGTTATGTCTGTTAACGCCAAGGTCGTGGGTTCGATCCCCACATTGACCTTGCTTTTTGTCACCATAGTTACACATACACTTTTGCCAAAGAAGGTATAAAGCGCGAATGTGGTGTGTCACGCGTGAGCTTGGTATAGTTGCTACGCAGCTACCTTTTTGTCAATTTCCATCAGCTAGATATGATAACGGAGAGCTTCCTGCTGTTAAGACTTCTTTTTGCTCGGCTGCCTGCAGGGACATCGTCAGCCTTATTTCAACTCACTATATGAAATAGTAATCAAGTCAGAAGACATTGCCTTTGAGTGGTCTGCATCGAGCTCCTCGGCGTCTCCGAGAAGCAGTCACGAAGAGCCAGCAAGTCGGTACACTATTCCATACTGCCGTCTCTGTAAATGAAGTTTGTTTGTCAAGCACCCAAACTGCTGGTCAACCCCTGACTGCAAAGTAGGGGTAAGTTTTGGACATGTTTCGTTAGGGGTAGGGCTTGGACATGTTTTGTTAGGGGTAAGTCTTGGACATGTTTTGTTAGGGGTAAGCCTTGGACATGTCTCGTCTATATGGATGAGACTTGACGTCGGTGGAGTACCGCTGCTTTGGATACGATATCAGAAATCCATGCGTAAGCGACGGGGAGCAACATTGGGATCAGAGAGATATCCTCAGGCTCGAGACCAATCCCTCACAGATATCTAGACACGGAAAGTTAGAGCAGTGCACCACTTCGTACGGCCATGGATAGCGAGATGCCTGCGGCGGTGGTAACTCAGAGAGCGTCAGAAGGCGGGGTACTACAACTATCTCCTGAGGGGTACATATTCATCTGCAAGAAAAATCTCGGCTCGTCATTCATTGGTTAATCACAGCCTTTTGCTTTTGTCGGCTCCATGATTAGCTGGATGAATACGACGATGTGCAAATAAATATGTGTGTAGGAGTAAATGCTCAGACGCATTGTTGATAAGCGTTTGCTGATATAAAACCAGAGAGGGGGGGATTCGTGATTCGTGCGATTTTGGCGTGATCCCGTGCAAAAGTGGAAAAGAGGAAATTGTTCAATATCGAGGACCTATGAGCTGGGTTTGGAGTATCAGGGCTTGTTTACTCCGCTTGCAGAGGTTCGAGTTGTAAAGTGTTAGGCACGAGGCCGGTTGTGATGTTTTGCTGTGTCTTAGTACGTTATCAACTACGATCACGCGCTGGGACATAAAAGTTTTCATTTAGACGTTAGTGTGTATGAGAGCTACATTCAAAACAGCACACCTCTCACAATTCGAGGATACATATCGAGATTTTAGTACTTGTCAACCGCGTAGGATTTTTCTTCCCTTTGCAACGAAATCAACAATTTAGACATGTTGGGGTGCTATTAATTTGTTGTAGAAGAGGATTCCTTGGAGACCATCGTCATTCACATCAAAGCTCCTTGAGAATGACAGACGCCAGGTTACGTATCCGACCTTATTCGAACGTAGCGGGTTCATGGGTCTCATATCCAGGTTTTGCCCTGCTCGCCCAAGACAAGAAAGGTTTCAGTGGAATTCGTATGTCCTCCGGTCGATGGCCTTGCACTCATAAGTAAGCTTTGATTACTCTCTCAAGGGTTCAATTCCTGCTGCTAGAGTAACCCGGTATTCTCGAAGTCTCACAAACGTCCTACGTCGCGGGGAGGCAGCGGAAGGGTCGGCACGGGAACCGGCGCGGTCAATGATCGACTGTTGGTGTCAAAACATACTCATGACTCGATAGGAAAATGGTCTGCGGCACAGCACTGATCATCATTGGAGATATCATAGCACCCGAAATGGTCAGAGGTATCACGTGGGCCTAATCTTACCATGTAATACTGATTACGTGTGACCATATCTGGATAGAGATAGGTTGAGGATTGTTAATAACGCTTACGGGCGCTTGTGCTTGAAGCAAATCAAAATGCGATATCCGCTGCTAATGCGCCACCCTAATGTTCATCGAACAAAGACGAAGATTTGAGTTTGTAGATTGATTGTGCCCAAGCGTTCTCGTATTCTGGAAGCTTTCATATCTTCCATGGTTCACTAAGTCGCGGAAAGCGCGTCATCATCGTCCCAGTCGTGAACAAGTCAGCTCGTATAGCGAATCATCCCCGTAAGCAAAAGTGGTTATACTTTCAGTTCGGAATCCGTAGAGAATCCTCCGGAAACGACAAAAATGAGGCAAATTGCAGATTTGCGGCGGAGTACTGGCAGCGAACGCAGGGGACTCTGACTTCTAGATAATTTGAAGTCCGACTTGGATTTTCAAAACATCAGCTGTTCAGCATCGAATGCATCAAGAGGAATTGCACATGCGCCTACATGTACCTGTATGCATGTATTATTGATGGATTGCGACTTATGTTCAGTATGACAGCCTACACCTGCTGGACTTGGTACCAAATTGTGAGGAGCTTAGACAACGAACAGTTTGCGACCCCGAAGTGGTTGAAACTGAGCCACTGGGTTGGAATACCGCAGCAGGCTAGCCCAGTCGCTCCTCTAACAGCTCCTGTACCCCTCTCTCGCCGAGCTCCGGTGCTAGTCGTACGACAATTAGGTCCACAATCTGGTAAATGAAATGCTTGTTAAGATAAGGGTCATCTAAGCAATCGAGCAACTCCTCAACCTGCTTCAGCATCGTCCGTTGATCATCTGTAGCAAAAAACGCCGAAGCCACTCTGGCGGGTAGCAAACCCAATAGTGTGGTGGCACATCGATGCTTGATAATTTTCCTTTCTTCAAGTGAGGGAATTTCGCGTGGGGGGCCGAGAGCATTGTTTGGGAAGATGGTGGCCCGGATGGTACGCAGCAGAGTCGGGACGATGGCGGGATTCAAAACATGCGTACGTACAGTGTCGGAAAGAAACCTAGGAATAAACGAGCCGGGTCAGCATTTGAAAATATCCAACAATTTTCCTAAGATGTGATTGGTTCAAAATTGCAGAATATGCAAGCCTGTCCATCTGGATTCGATAGCATGGAGGATGCAGTCAGGCGCCGGACAGAGTTTCATGTGGGTAAAAATTTCCTCTTCAGTTAAACATGAGATGAAGGACAGAAAGAAGCAAAGAAAATCCGGGGTGCGAGGCTAGACGAGGAGGCAGATAATTTAGGGTTATCAGATCCCGACAATAAACGCCTCCTCTAGATTGTAATAGCCAGATTGCTGCTGAGGTTCTGGACTCCTTGCGAGCCTCAAGGGTTGAGTAGCATCCACATAAGAGGGGTGGTAGTATTGCAGCAACGGGATGCAGTATTTTTACCAGGCTCAAGTGGTTCAACAATTGAGGCCGTCCCGTCCCTAGGCTTCGCATGATGGAGGTCCTCCATATTGAGAGACAGCCTCCCAAGGATTGCTGAGCGATATCGCAACTTCGCCAGGCAATCAGCAGCCGCAAAAACGAGGCGTATTGCGATGGCAGTCTTGGTTGCACGGCCAGGGTTCACTTCGTCCAGAATAGTGTACCTGCCACTACGGCCAGTCCCGACCTGGACGAGCAAAATGAGCAGATCAACCGGGCGCGTAAGTGGACACTCTGCAGACGATGGAGACAAGATAAGACCAAGGCGAGTGCGTCACTGTTGTAACTTGCGACGCACCTTGTTCGGCGCAGTGTATCGGAAAGACGACAGCGGCTGCAAATCCGCGCTCGTTTGCATGCGCACTAGGGGGCAGCGTGGTGTTGAGGAGAGGGGACACAGGGCGCGCCACGGCCCAGCCATGAGACGCTTCGACTTGCCGCCCAACCGGGACGGGTGCCAGGTATGCTGCCAGACTGCATGGATATCCATCGGACCATCGTATTCGCTGGAGTGCAAGTCAAGTGACCGCACCACCATGCGGGCTGACTGCAGCCGAAGGACAGGGGACAATGGGTGGAAGAGGGCTGTCGTACGTAGAGCTGGGGTGTCGTTCCAGCTGTCCAACAACAACAACTAAAGAAATCATTGCAACTTACCTATCCAATACGCCATCAGTGTCACCGACCCTACCTGGCCCGGAGACGACTCCCCAATGGAGCATCGAAAGAAGGCCGGATAGCCAAGGCATACGCAGCTCCAGCTCAACAACTCGCGAGGCGCAAGACCATGCCTTCATGCTCACTATCGGCCGCTTCAACCCCGGAGAGCGCTTCGATGGCTTCTGTGGATGTTGAGGCAGCGATTGGTAGCCTGCTTCAACGGGTGGTAGTCCGCCAGCTCCTGTGACAGATCTCGATGGTAAGGAGGATGATCTTGCAAGACATATGATGACTGCGCGTATCGCACCAAACGCTAAAAACGCATATTGGATGACGAGCCAAAACATCCCCGTAAAGGCCATGGAGAGTCCCTCATGACGTCTCACATTGAGCAACGGTGGCTTCTCGTCGTCTGATGGGCCTGCCAGCAGTCCATAACGCTCCAGTCGATTGAGCGTCTGGCCAGACTCGGTATCATTCGACGATGCTTCCGTCTCTTTGGTGCCATCTTGTAAAACTTCCGCTATCCTCGTGATGGCTTCATAGAGCAACCAACCCTCACAAGCCTTATTGCTAATTCCATTCCCGAGTATCATTTCGGCGAAAATTTCCGCTACAAGCGCCCGCAGGCATCCATTCCCCAGGTCCTCGGTGGGCAGCAAGACAGCGAGCAGACCCTGAACCAACAGTTGGCGCCACGCAGATTCATTTTCCCGTTGCTCAACAACACTTGATGGTACAGACTCAGTTGGAACGGGCGATAGTGCAGGGTGCGGGTGAAGCGTATGGTAGACGACACAGGGGTTCGAAATGAGCGACTTGTGGTATAGAGTTTGCTGCTTTGCTAGATGAAACGCTTAGGAAACGTAGTTAGAATTGTCCTGCTGATGTCTGGGATGGCGTACCATTCAGATGAGCTTCAACAAGTTCAGGGATCTCGTCCAACAATAGCGCCTCCAGATCGATCTTTCGTAACCGCTGCTCCAGTGCCCGAGTGCAATGTGCAATGATCTGGATCACCTCGTTTCCAAAGGTTTGATCAGGTGTAAGCTTGGAGTACCAGGTTTGGATAAATTCCTTGACAATTACAGATATGATAGCGTATAATTGGAGGTCGACATCGTTGGAGCTTGTCAAAGGTGGTAACAACTCCTCTATAGGCCGCGGACTGTTTCGTGCCTTTTCGCTATTTCCGAGCGAGGCATTCTGGAAGCAAAGTGTGCGTCGAATGAATGCTGCGGTAGCTTTGTCTGATGTCGTATCCGAAGGTTTTTGGGCCTCAGTCTGACGGGATGTAGGTTTGGTATGAATGTTGGCTCCTGAGGTAGCTTGGGTAGACTTGGAGGGCGCAGATGGCTTGATGTGAGGGAAACTAGGTTCCCGTATTATACTCTCCGTCATCGTTATTGATGCTCATTGTTGCTCCTGTCGCTGAATGAGCAGTGGTCCAGTTGCAATGGGAGAGCAAATGAAAAGCTACTGACAGAGTGCAACACCATGACGGAGTTCAGGGTACAAGCGGGGATGGAACAACCCATTTTCCGGTGCTCCGACCTCCGTCATTTACGACAGTATCACGGTTGTTCGTTGAATGAACCAACACCACAAAAATGACTGACTCGAACGCTGGACAAGGCTATGAAAGGGTGCCCACATGGGACCCTGCAATCGACGCTCAGCTAGACCAAGTCCAAAATGAACTCAAAGCGATTATCCAGAATCTCTACAATCTCATTGTCCAAACCACCAACCACGAAGGCAGTCCCACTCAAATGGCAATGAAGAGGGAAATGTAGATTACGCCTTTTTTTAAAACTGTCAAAACGGAATTACTAACCCCAGCTCCAGCACAAGCCTCGTCGAGAACCTAATCTCATTGTCCAATACCGCCCCCAAGGCCACAGTCACAATCCCCCCAGAGCTCATCACATACGTTGAAAACACCCGCAATCCTAGAATCTACACACGCGAGTTCGTCGAGCTGGTTCAGCGCATGAATCAGACGCTGAAGGGCCGCAGCGAGGCGTTTGCCCAGATGCGAGACATATTGGCGAGAGACATCATGGCGGCCATACCTGACACTAAAGGCGATGTCAAAAAGGTCGTTGAATCAACTGGTGGCAAGATTGATACATGAACACTCCAATGTGGTGTGCCCTAGGGATCTGTTACGATTCATAACTGAATGAAAAGGCGTATTGTAAGTCACATACGCTCTCTGCAAGAAGTGCTATGTCGGGCGTCATATACCTCGAAATGTTTTATTCGGGAAGGACAATGGCCTTTACATATGTGGCAGAGCCCTACATGGGACGGGCAAGATGGAGCTCGCAATCCTGGGGCATGCACGTCTAGTCTGGCTTGGATTGCTTTCTCAGCTTATTTCCGCCAGATGTCAGCTTTCTAGACTGTGTTGTTGCAAAAAGACAGCTGCCACTGTTCTCCAAGATATTCTTATAACGGTTCATGCTTCAGGTTGAGTCTAAGTGCAACGTGAGATGCCCCCCCTCTCCTTCACTGCATACCAAAGTTGCCATAATACATGCAGGAAGCTTGAGTAAGCAATATCAAATAAGTATGGTTTACTAGATTATGCTTCTTTTTAAAGATTCAAGATATTCACAGAATGTTAAAACTACCTGTTCATTTTTCTGTCGTAGAGGTTCACGGTATGAATCTTATGTTTTGATATGTACGCAAACCTATCTACGGTGTTCTGAAGTCTACACTCCCTCCGGGGAGTAACGTTAAATGTGAACTATCTAAAACGGTCATGTTCTGTTCTTCGACTCTCTTATTATTTCTGTCAACTTATAAGAGAGTGCTGTTAGCTGAGGAATTCAATCATGTTTCAACAAACAAGTCCTCCTTCAAATTTATTCTCCTATGATGCATTTCGCTCTTCTAGAGACCCTTGTCCCGATAATCGCGACTTCAATGAGGTGTTATTGGCATCTTAACAACTCTTCTAGGTACTTTCCTTTCCTTTTTCATTTGGCAATCATGCACCATTTGTTATCTGTTATTTGTCATTTGTCATGCCGTTTGCCATCACTTCTTCCTCTTCAGAATTCGGCTTTCTCCGTCTTCTTCGCCCACAAAGGCATGTCCGCAATTTGCAATTCATATGTAAACGCATATTAATGTTCTTCATTGCTCACACGACACTCCATAGAAAGAGACGCTCATCAGTACATCTTCTATTGGCCTGCTGCTATATTCAGTCGACGTGAGCAAACTCTCTTTGTGTAAGCTCATAAAACGGACTTGTTGACTGCTCTGACATAACGATAGTATGCTAAAATATCGGGTGCCGACTGAAGGCTTAACCTTCCGACGTCATACTACCTCACCTGGATAAAGGAAGACATGGCGGCGGGTTTTGGAAAATTCACAGACTCCCCTTTTCGCGATCAGAACCGAGCAGCTCAAAGAATGATATCACTTCAGGGTACGCTTTCGAACTACACCAGCATTGTCGTACAATAAGTCAAGTTAGCAAAAACAGTCGTGCTCAATCCAAATCGTCCTTGCATTTCCCTTTCCTTCTTTTTTCTTTGGTGCATCGATGCAACTCATAATACCATTATCCACTACTTCACCAAAAAGCCTAATCTTTCAACGAAGAACAAACACGAAATGCTTTCCAACGCGAAATCAAAAACGAAATCAGAGCAGGAAAAGGATCAAAACCGAGTCTTCATATCCTTTCGGAGAAGTCCTTTCAAGGGTGGCGGCTAAACTTCTAAAGTTGTGCTATGTATATATACACCTGTTGATTAACCAACTTAGGAAAACCTGACACACTGAAGTAGGCCCAGCGGTGGCTCGAACCGACGTCCTCGCAGACATTAAGCTCTCGTGTAGAGAGCCAGGTTAAAACTATGTTGACCAACTCTGCTAGTAGCTCGTCGATTGTTTGACAGGCAAATACTCGTAAATTATAGCTGCGCTTCCTAGGGGACGCAGGTTATGGCGTTATGTGTTGCTACCATTGCCGTTTTCACGAGCAAGATAGTGCCTCATTCTCACCTACCAGTCCGCCGCCTCGATCACCGCGCTTGCCTTTTACTCGATGGAACTGCAACTGCCCTCTATAGTTCGACATTGAACTCCTGTATCCAATGTTCATGTACCAATCTCGTGATGACCTAGTATCCCATCATCATTAGCTTTCACAGCGAGCCACCACCGCGATTATTCTCATTCATTGCTTAGATACTTTGCTTATCCATTAGAGGTGAGTCCAACTACATGTTGCTGTTCGGCGCAGCCCTCATGACGTGAATTTACAGCCTTTCTAGGGCATTGTATCCTTTGCCGATAGACGGTGAATTGATATCAGTATCAGTGAAGTCCACTGTTTTACTTATTCATCGTGAATCTCAACAGAATTATATCAGTTTCCGACCGCAGAACTATCGCAACTCCAATCGCCTTCTCGTCCTTCGCAACCCCCACTGTGCAAAACATCGTCCTCCAAAGGTATTCCGAAAGCACACACAACATCTGCTCTGCCCCAGCAGCATTCGCAAAACTTTACCCACCGCGAATGCGTGTATTCGACGTAACGAAATGTCATCTCTGTCCGAATCCAGTCCATCGACTTCGACGCCCACCCTGGTGACAACAGCAACCACTTCCGTCTCCAAACCATCCTCCTCGGTGTGCACACCAAACACTTCGCCGCCATCTTCACCCACCTTTAACATCGGAAGACCGACCTTCTACCTTGACGACCAAGAGGAAAACGCGGTCAGCGTGAATCCATGCGCCTTGCTCGCAATACCCTCAGAGACAAACGGAGCTCTTCTGAACGAGCGCGAGCAGGGCATCAGGACTCGCTTTAAAACTGTCCAGAAGTCCGCTGCTACAGTCGCACAGAAGGCTGCGTTTGTAGACGTGGGCCGGATTTTGGGGGAAGTCTCCGAGAAACTAGTAGATCAAGTAAACCAGGCATGCGAGGGTTACGACGTTGTGGAAATGTACAATACCGTACAGTCGAAGATTCCCAACATGGAGCTGTCTGACAAGCGCCAGCTGGAGCGGCTCTTCGACAGAATGACGGACAGAGTTCAAAGCCTGTGGCCGAGATCACTGAGGGCGCCAGGATTGCGCGGTGGCGCAGGGGAGGTTTCGCAAGCAAAGTTCGTATGGATCATGGGTCGGAACGCGCGCCATGCTCTAGTGAAAGAAAGGATCTGTGATGGAGTGTTCGCCATGGCGAGTCGCCCGAACATCAAATGGCAAGAGGATATGAAGATGGCTTTGGTAAATGAGATTTTCTTCAACTCAGGACCTTAGGTCTTGGTCTTCTCGGCTAACAAATGGTTTGAAATAGAGGAAACACTATACTGCTATCAAAGAGGGGCGTTCCTTTGACGAATTGACCTCAATGATACCTCTATGGATACCCTTGGTGGATAAGAACGTATGGGGTCTTGTTTTGAAAGAGAAGGAAATCGACGAACCTGAGTCCTTAATCCCTATCTTCGAGATCCCGACTCAAGAGGGCTGGGTCAGCGTCTGCGAGTATACCGGTGGCACTTCAACAGGCCATGAGGACTATCGATGGGAGACAGAGGAGGAGGAATGGGAGAATATGGATGACGAGAGTGAAGACCCTAGTTTTGGTGAAGATTCTGCGCAGTGCGCGGAAGATGCTAAAGTGGATGAGGATGGATTCGTGGAGGTATCACTGAATCCATAACAAAGAAATGTTTTTGAATGGTGATTGAGATTCATATTGTGGAACCAAAAAAAATTGGGGACTTCATACTCCTGTAGCATATTCCATTTTAAATAGTTCAAAAGAAACCTCATAAGAGAGAGATAGGGACGTATAACTAGAAAGTATTAGAGATCCGATATTCCAGAAGCAATTACAGAAAGTTTAATGAAAACTCCACTATCCCATAACCTCAGGACCTTGTCTTTTGCAAGAGACAGAGTATAGTTGATGAACATGGTATGCTGGAAACACCATTGGATTGGTAGCCTCCAAGTTGCAAAGGAACTACTTAGTCAAGTAACAGAGGTTTATTTCTAGAGAAGTATTTTATCTCTCTCTGCATAAATAGACGAAACGACATTTAATCTGGGCTTCCCCCTTCTGCCTGAGTCAGAACAACCCAGCCTGGAAACTATTATATCGAAGGCGCCTTGGTTCGAGTTTGACTCTTCGCAAACGCAATCTATCTTAATAAGAGAAATTCCCGCCTAACACGGGCTTGCTAAGCCTCAGTAGCTGCTTTGGATTGAATAGTGGAAACCTGAGGGTTTGGCTTCGAATCCAGAATAGGCTTTTCCGTCAGTGAGTTACCTACACTTATCTCTTTTTACTTTTTTTTCTTTTCGAACTGAAGAGCCGAACTGCAAAATCAAACTCTTGAACAACGCCCTGATTCACCGGAAAGCTGCTATTCCTTTTCTCCACCATCTCCCTCAACTGCCGCTCTAAACGCGCTCCCCCGCCCCCTCATATTCTCCCCAACTCTCCACGCCTCAATCCCCTTTTCCTGCTCCTCCCCGACGACCTGGCACTCCTCCGCCTTAACCGCCTCCCCCCAAACCCTCCACGTCGGCACGACCCCCGTCCACACCCTCCTCCTCAACTCGTCATTTCCCAAATCTACCCTATCCTCACTCGGACCCCCCGTTCTAACCTTCGCGCTCGCGCTTACCACTCTCACACGGAGAATACTAGTCGAGCTCATTTCGCTCGCCAGCGGTGGCTGGCGCGAGTTCTCCCACCGGCCAGGAAGGAGGTTGTTGGTGATCCTCTGCATAGCGTAGAGTTTTTCGGATTCACGAGTGACGGGGGTGGCGTAGCCCATTATGAGAGTTGAAGTGTAATTTAGGGAGTGGTGGTTGGGACTCAGTGCCAATACCAGTCCCTGTATCTCCGCCGTAGAAATACTCAGCGGAAACCCCTCTTCCTGTTCCCCT
Organism: Delitschia confertaspora ATCC 74209; assembly: GCA_010093945.1. Lineage (NCBI taxonomy): Eukaryota > Fungi > Ascomycota > Dothideomycetes > Pleosporales > Delitschiaceae > Delitschia > Delitschia confertaspora. Next base: position 7,302 of record ML994086.1, on the reverse strand, counting down.
TCCCCTTTGCCATGCTCGCTTGATTTCGAGGAAGAGCCGAGCTTCATAAGTCGACTACTCACATAACCATGGACATACACATCCTGCGCGCTCGTATTCGGATCCGCATCTTGATCCTCAAAATTCCCCGTACAACCGATCATGGGAAGGGTGATGGGGAAGGGGGAGTGCGGATCGTTAAAAGAGACGTGGATGATCGGAGAAGAGTTTAACAGACTATGGATGGTACTGTAGTCATATTTTCCTGGGTGGGATTAGTATTATGGAAGCAATGAAGGAGGTGAATGAGGGATGGTTGAGTTAGTAAGCTGGAAGGGGTGAATAGGATGTGGAGAAGGAGGCGGAGAGGGATATAAGAGATGAGAGAAGAGAAACGGTGGAGGATAAGAAGGGAAGGGGATGTACCTCGATTAGCGATTCGTTTTACAGTGTTGAGGCTGGTTTTGGGATATTTGGGGGGTGTCGACATGGTGGATACAGGAGATCTTCTTACTTCCGGAAAAGGCAGCGTCGTCAAATCTGTTGTTTAGAATACAAAGGACGATATTTGGGAAACAAAGGAATTGTTTGACTCTATGCTGTCAAAGAAGTTCGCGCGGCTCAATTGTCTTGTAGTAAAGTAATCTGGATGGCTGAGAGTTTTGAATAGCAGCGCGAGGAAACATATATAAAAGTTGTAAACGAGTCTTTCCGGATCACGTGTATTCTTCCATCACTGACGTCCGTTGTGGGTGCGCACTGCTCGGTTGGGCCTGCCAAAAAGCGCAAGGCGGATAGGGTTTTCGTGAAATTACAGCCGTTTGATTGGTGGAGCCATGTGAGGGGTCAAGGGGGTGTGCGTTTGACAGAGACGTGAGACGGATAGTGGGGGATATCGAAGGCTAGAAAGGATTCTAAGTGAAAAGAACTTCCGATTATTCGGGGGCTTGAATCAGTAATTATTTAGTTCCATACCTAATACTATCATTGGATTTTGTAGGCTTGGATATCAAAAATTACAAGTACATAAAGAACACAAGGGTATAAGCGTCATGCATGAGGCACCTCTGATAGATTTTGAGTAGAATTAATAAGGGAAGTTTATCCTTTTACCGTTTCATTCAGGACGGAGTATTCCTTGGCCTAAACTTGGTATGAAACTCCAATTGCCTAACAAACCAAGCATTATGTGTTTTCCATTCCCGGTCAGGATTCTCAAGGTAGATCTAAAGCCATGAGTTAGCCAGAACTTCCAAAGGAGTGTAGATAGGAGCAAAGAAATAAAAAGACTGTACCTCAAACCTCCTCAAAAAACTCGGCACCAATTTATAAACCTCCAACAAACTAACATTCTTCCCAATACACGTCCTCGCACCCGCCCCAAACTGAAACATCGTAGCTTTCATAACCTTTAGCTGCTCCAGACTCGCTTCAATCCACCGCTCCGGTCTAAAGCTATCCACATCCTGCCCGAACACCTCCGGCCGCCGATGCAGCACCCAGGCATTACATCCCACGATGGTGCCGCCCGGAATGAAGTTCCCGAGGATGTCCATACCTTGAGGGGGGACAATACGCTCGAGGATGAGGCCGGCAGGTGGATGCATCCGGAAGGACTCTTGGATGCAGGCGTCGAGGTAGGGGAGTTTTTGGGAATCAGACCAGGAGACGGATTTGTTGGGTTTGTCTTCGATGATGCCGTTTGCGACTGCGAAGTCGAGCTCGTCCATCAGTTTCTTGTAGCATCGAGGATGCTTTAGCAAGAAGTAGAATACGCTGCTGAGACTAATCGCTGTGGTTTCTGATCCAGCGAAGATCATTGATGTGCAGGATGCGAGGATTTGCGTATCGGTCATGAACTCTGGATGGTCGTGCGCTGCTTGAGCAAATTTGGAAAGCAGATCCACGCCCTTAGAGTCCATGCGTTTGGGCAGTCCATACGCCTTTATTTTGGCGATGTCCGCAGCACGTTCATTGGAGTTCTTTTGCGCAAAGAGGGTCACAGGAAAGACGGTTTTAGAGAGACCGAGACGTTGGGCGAGGAGACGGAGAGGATTCTTTTCCAGAAGCAAGTCCAAGAAAGGCATCTGTCCGATCTGTTCCAATTAGTGAGGAGCAGGCAAAATGTGGGCAAAAAAAAAAATAAAAAAAATAAAAATAAAAATAAACGTACGGGTCCGGCATAGCTGAGAAATTTCCCCAAAAATGATATAATCCCATCCACATCCTCATTTTTCTCTACAAATCCCAGCCTCTTGCTCCAGGTCAGATCTCCAATAACGTCAAATGCAAAGAATTGGAGCCACTGGTTGAAATTGCAGCTCTTTCCTGTCTCGGCGAATAACCGTTCCGTTCGATCGAGGAATACATTCATAGTAGCTTCGACAAGGGGTTCGTAATGCACCAGAGAGCTCATGGCAAAGGCACTGTTTACACAGCGCCGATATTTTGCGTGGTAGCTTTCGTCAGTGGTGGAAAAGAGAGACTGAATGCGGCGGCCTTTGGCTACAGCTTGCTGGACGGGATAGAAATCTGACTGTCCAAGTCGTCAGTCTCGGACCTTGCCCAGTTTCAAACCGATATTACCTTCGTCATGCCCTTGTTCAATCCATATATGACCTTGATAGCTTTTGGATCTCCGAATGATAGCACGTTCGGTCCCAATCGCACAACATCCCCATATTTCCGATGTAGACGAAGCGTCGTCCACTCATGTTTCCTTCCCCAAGCATCGAAAAACCGCCACCAATTTGTATACGCCGCCAGCCAGTGTCCTGGGTATCTATTCAGGCCTTTCCAAAACTTGTTGTTAAGCAAGTACCCGACCACAGCAGCGGAGAGGACAAGAGGCCAATACTCGATAAGAGCTGGCAGGACTTCGTTGAGAAGCATGACTGACCGTCCAGGGCGTGTTGAATCTGCGAGGATGAATAAAACGGGTCGAAGTTAGCTATCAATCAAGTACTGAGGCACAGCCGTCCTCTTTGTATCCGCATTTTGTCTGCACACCTCAGCCATGCTGAAGTGCCGCTGCAGGCCTACGCCATAACACGACGGCATTCGGCGGAGTTCATGTGGCATCAGGAGGATTCGGCGCCCGGCAGTTGATTGTGATGCTAAAGTTGGAGGAATGATGCAAAGGCTAGAGACATCCCGTTCCGTACTTGATGACTTGGCTGATCACAGTGGAGCCGGCGAACACGTTGGGGAAGGTGGGGTTCTCCGCATACGAGCTTCGAACTAGCCATCACTAACGAAACGTCTATCTCTACTATAGACCGCAACACCTCTACTTATCCAACTCAGAATTCTACGCGCACTCCAGCCATGCTTATTGCAGAGAAATTGCTGACAGCATTCACCCGAGAAAACTTGGCTCATTCAAAGTGATATAAAGACGGCTCGGAAGAGTGAACAGGTCGTCCAACATTTGCTCGTATCTGCATTGCAAGAGTCCGAACTGCCGATTATCGATTCTGGCGCGGCTAAAGCTTTCGAGCGAAGGCCACTGTGTCAACCTGCTTGCTTGTCTTGGGGGAGTCCAGCAGTCGGCAGTTGAGTGAGACGTGGGAGCAACTCAATTGCCGAAAGACAGGTTCCAACGTCGCAATTGAGAGTTCACTGTAATACCTACACGACTGTTTCTACTCGGAAATTCCTCGGAAAAAGTATAGTAGAGAACGAGCATTTATGAGCTGGTTCTTGGGAGATGTTGATGAATTTATATGGACAGATATGAAAGCGGCTCCCGGTGCGGTGGTTTCTGGGAGGGCAGTTCTAGGAAATGTGGCTGAGATCTGTGGCGTCGTGGGTGTAATGCAGACCCTCTATGTCAAGGAGATCTCTTCATGGACTTCATATCGAAGGAGCCGTATCTAGGTGATACTGAAGATGCTCTATAAAGTTAACCATCCTAAAAGGGGGCAGTCTGTCAACTAGAAGGCAGCTGATGGGAGCTCGAGAATAGGTCTTCATCACATATAGTACGCTCAGTATGGCTGATATCCCATGGACGGATGACCTGAAAGAATTAAGAGCATAGTGATTGACGGTTGAAAGAAGAGAGCCTATAGTAAGCAAAGCAAAAAAGGAGAGCGCCGGCGTTTGGAACATCACAGAAGCTCTTGCTTCTGTAAGGCGAAATTTCAAGATACCACACAATCTGATTTAGTGGATCAGGGTGGAAGCACAAGTCCGTCAGAAGCCATGATCAAAGAACTCCGACACAGTTTCTGTCGAGAGCCAAAAGGATCAGGACTGCGTAGGCGATCCTACCAGGATAAACCATCATCGCCCAGTCCCGTCTAAACATCGAACTGTTGGTCACGATGCCCGGGAATGCAAAGAGAAGACCAAGAACCCCATGAGGCACATAGGCTTTTCAACTGGAGACGGCGCCCGCCTAGAAGCTCAGACCGTCATGGAGTTCTCATATTACTACCGTGTAAAAGAAATCCACGTGGGACACGGCACCGGACATGTGCGGCTTTTTGGAAGAAGAGAAAGAGACCGCAAAAGGACATCAAGTGGCGTACCGCAGTACGAGAAAGGTGCCTAGAAAAGCAGCGGATTACTGGCCGGTCTAAGGAGTGGCCTCGTGATCATTGTAAGCCGACGCATAGAGACGAGAGAAATTTACAAATCAAGAGGATTGGATGCGATGAGAATAAACGAAGATGCGGTCAGATGCTGGACAGAGATCAATAGTCCAAAATTGAACTGAAAATACTGGAATGTGGAAATCGAAACTTGCACTGTTGTCATGCGGATAAGAATAGCGGTCACCAACGCGGTCGCGTCGAAGTAGTTCGCGGCAGTGAGTCATCGCCGTTTGTGCTTCTACACGTCGCTTTGCATGCAGCGTACATGCGTCCAGCTAAGGCTCCCACCCACAGATTCTGAAACTGTTTCAAGAATGTGGAGTAACTGCCGCTTCTTTGTGGGCGACAAGAAACGTAGAACAGTTGAAACAAGATACATAGGAAAAGACTGGTGGAGAGTGAAAGCGGGTGGTGTTGAAAAAAGCATCGCTTGGGGGTCGGCCATCTAGAATCAGGATCCGGGTGTGCGTCGGACCCTTGTCCAGCTGAGGGTGAATGAGGCGGGATTGGTAGAAGGGCAAACAGATGCTTAGAAGAAGATTTATTGATCAATTTTCAGGAGAAAAATTCAATAAGCCATGTAGGATGTGATGGAGACCAAAGACGGTGATGCTGAGGTAGTCAATAGTCTGTTTGATATGGGATTCGGATCACCAGTTCTTCCGACGCTATTTGTGGACTCCTTTTCCACAATCACAGTTCAACGCCTGGACATATTCTGGTATACTTCCCCCGGGAATACCGATCTATGCAGTCATCAATTTAATGTCTAAGGTCCCTGGAATCCTACCTTACCGATACGAAAGTTTCTTATCCGGAGAATTACCGAAGAAACGGGGTAGTAGGCTGATGAAAAACATCAAGCACATATTTCCGCTAGGAATTGGAAACGAAACATGGCGAAAGAGTTGAGCCGCCACAACCGAGTCAGATTTAAGAATACGTTAAGCTGCAAGAGACATGGACCTACGAGGCGCAGTCAACCTTGAAGCGACAGCCCCGACGTTCAGGATGCAAGGACTCGATGTTGCAGATTTCGAAACAGCTTGGCTATGGACTACTATCGATAACACCACTGATATATGGGTCGACGATAGGGTAATGGAGGGATGTTACATCTGGTTTAACTATTGTTGTCTGCTTCCGTTTGAAAAGGGTTTGTTCCAATGGTTGAAGTGGAAGTAGAAGAGGAGCATAGCCATTGAGACTGTGATTATCTGCAGGACCATCTAGGGACAATGATCTGATGGTGCCTTAACGACATACAAAAAAGGTTCTCCACATGAGGTACGGCACGGGCGAGCTCAACGGGGGCATGGTACGTATTCCCACAAAAAGAGTGTCGACGGAAAAGACACGATGAGGAAAAGTGATTGGCTTTGGAGTTTGGAGTTTGGAGTTTGGAGTTTGGAGTTTGGAGTTTGGACTAGGCTTTGGCCTTTGGGTTTTCAGCTTTTGGTGAGGAGAAGAAGAGTTTTGACGGGGACTCCGAGATGTCCCTTCTCTACCGCCACTTTAGCACAGCCTCACAGCCACGTCGATCAATCGATAACCTTTCGGCTTAAGCTTCCCGGTCAGCGATCTTTGAGGACACTGAGAAAAGAATGCTCTCAATATCGGTCACAAGCCGTTCCAGCAGGCGCCGCAAAGGAGTCGATATCGCGGGAATTTCTGCAGTGTTATTTCGTTCCAGCCGCGTCGTGCTCGTCCACAGAGTCACATGAGCAGCTTCGTCGATGGCTGTTCCATGAAAGCTGCCATCCATGCTTCCCTCCCTGCTGCACAAGGTGATTGGCCAGTCTCTTCCTCGCCCATTTTTAGGCCAGAGCAACGACAACCACCCATCGCCTCAAGACACTACACTCTGCTGCCCACCGACTGCCTACCAACTACCCACCAACTACCCACGACCCTCGATCTTGGGGCAAGGCAAATGACGCTTCCATGTCTTCCCCTTGCTACCGCATCTGAAAGTCGTGTTTCCTTTACCCGCATTCGCTGAATTCGGTACCAATCCCGCTGCTGTGCGCGCTCGTTCTGGATATTGCGCAAGCTTCTGGAATTCCGGCAAAGGGCGTGGCAGATGCGACATTGCAAAGCATGTATGATACTGCTCGAGCCCAATGGGGCCCCGAAACTAAACTTCATCCCGTCCCTTTACTGGTATTTGTACTCAACATCTCAAGTAATACTGATATGCAGACTCGACTCGACTCTATGTAAGTCTCGGTTCAGCTGAGGATGAATTTGGTAAGGTCTCCCCGCGGCGCAGCGATGATTCGGATGCTTTCCATTTCCACAAGATAGGCTGACAAGTGACGCCCCTCTCCTTCTGGCTTGATCTCGGTCGATATGGCTTGAAGGAAGAAGATTCTGCAAGCCATGAATGATCGCAATCTTCTCTCTGGTAAGAACCGCCTACCACGGCGCTCCAACGGCGTGAGATGCTTCTAAGGCTTAGGGCCCTCTTCGTCGGTCAGCTTGGGTGGATGTCCAACCTGCATATGCATCTAAAAGACATCCCACCTCGCCATATGCACGATTTAAACAAGCGTGCGCAGTTGCAGCAGGCTTTTGGCAGGCTTTTTGGGGCAGTGTGCAGCAACACCCTTGCCGAGCCCTGTGGCCACCTCCGGCCGTCGTCGGTCGCTCCATCACCATCTTCCGTTATAATTCCCAGCCAGCACCCCACCATCACAGTCCTTCACCTACACTCCCTCTC
>ML994085.1:0-47920 GCA_010093945.1 Delitschia confertaspora ATCC 74209 | reverse complement strand
TTTTTCTATTTTTTCTATTCCAACCATCTTTCTAATCCTTCTCGTACCTCACTAACACTGCCCAGTTCGATACCCTCGCCGTAACCCTCTACTACCCTACTCGCCCACATGACACATCCGCCCACCCCAAGCACCCTTTAACCGAGCAGTACGAAGCGCGCCTTTGGCTCCCCCGCCCCGTCTCCCTAATCGGCACTGGCTACGCCCGTATCGCAAGCGTCTACTTCAAACCTGGGCAATGGCTTTTCTCCTTCGGCATGTGGGCGCTCGCCGGCCGCACTACAATCCCTGGTTTCGTAGATACGCCCCTCCTCCCTGTCCCCGAGGAGAAGCTCCTCGTCGACCAGTCCGGGGGCGCGAAGCAGAAAATCGGAACTGTGACTGGCGGGACCTTCGACGCGAACTTCTCGGGTGTGACGTTAGAGCATGATGTTGAAGATGACGAGGAAGGAGAAAAGGAGATCGGAAAGGGAACGCTACCCTGTATTATCTTCAGTCATGGAATGGAGGGGATGAGTCAGAGTTATTCGAATTATCTGGGGAGTTTGGCGAGTCGTGGGTTTGTGGTTGCGGCTATTGAGCACAGGGATGGGAGTGGGCCGGGTAGTATTGTGAATTTGCCGGGGAAGCAGAAGAGGAGGGTTTGGCATATTAAGCCGGAAGATCTGAGGTGAGCCTATTGTCCTGTCCTCTGTCACCCATCGGCCTTCCGAGTTTGGATTGGGAATGGGGAGTAAATTGGGTAGAGCATTGCTAACACCCTCCACCAGCCCCGAAATGGAAGTTGAAGAGCTCAAAGTTGCCCAACTCGGTTTCCGCGAAGCCGAAATCATAGAAACAGCCCGCCTATTCGGCCGTTTGAACGACGGCCACGGAAAAGTAATCACCAATCTCAAGCCCCACGCCAAAAGCTCTTCCCTCCCCTCTTTCCACAACCGACTCGACGTCTCCGCCATTACCATGATTGGTCACTCGTACGGCGCTACCGGCGCATTGCAAGCTGGAAAGCCGTCTATCACGAAAGCGTTGCCATTAAACGGAGTAATTGCGTTGGATCCCGGAAAGGAGTCCGGGCCCCTAAACCATGACATCGACGTCCCTACTTTGGTGTTCCAGTCAGGCGAGTGGACGAGTAAGCAGATGGAATTCTACGGCCAAGGATGGCATTTTGATGTTGTGAAGAAGCTGGTTAAAGGGTTGGATAAGGGGTGGTTTATGACATTACGTAAGTATTCTTCTCACTACCTCCGTAATCGCTTGCTAACGATCCGCAGTCGGCACAGCCCATCCTTCCATAACTGACGCCCCTCTAATCGTCCCCGCCATCACCAAGCTCGCTCTGGGCACTACCCTCGATCCTCTTGTCGCACTCAAAGAATACGTCGACGTAACCGTGCGCTTCCTGAATTTTGTGCGCAATGGCGAAAGAAAGGGGATGCTGAAGGCTGAAGTGACGAGTCCCAATGGTCCATTCGGGGAGGGTGGTATGGAAGGCATTCGCGCAAAGGCGGCAGCAGGGAGAGAAGGAGGAAAGTGGGGCGTGCATGTTGTTCCTAAGGTTGTGGTGCCGCATGGGGAGAAGGAGAAATTGTGATGATTTGAGACTGGGGGTAAGGGGAGAGGCCGAGTTAGTGGTTATTGGGTGGAGTGGTAGGTTTGGTGTGCATAGTGTATTATTAAATTTGGGCATGTGCGCTTCACCAAGGACACTATCCAACAATCGGCAATGTAACCACTACAATAATCCTTCGAAAGGAAGAGAAAGCAGACTATACAAGCCCGAGTAGCTATCGACCGATCGCACTAGAAAACACGCTCGCAAAGGTGGTAGAAAGCGTCCTCGCAGATAAAACCTCACGGGCGATGGCAGACAAAAATATTCTCCTCCAAGCCAAATGGGAGCCAGAAGGGACCGATCGGCAATATCAGCCTTATCGCTCCTCGAAGTAACCACAACGGCAGCCTGGGCAGCCTGGGCAGGAAAGACCATTACGGCCGTATATATGCGTGCAGTAAGTGATGCATCCACATCGTGGTAGCAGTTCTCTGTTGGAGGTTTTCAGCCTATCCCATGCCACGTCTGAAATATGACCAGGAGCACGATGGCGACAAGACGCTGCGCGAAGATGCTGGGCACGAAAATACTGAAGGCTGCTACAACTTGGTAAGATAATAGGATTTGTGAGAAATTGTTGGTTGGGTTGGTAAGATGGGGGGCTAACTAATAGAAGAGTTTTTACTTGAAAAGGGCAGCTTTAGTGGTTATATATAAAATAAAGGGGCCGGGGTTCACAGTCTAGGAAGCATCAAGTCAGAGAGGAGAAACAGTGTTTGGATCTTGGTTATATCTTTGTTTTCTTTCTTTTGCGTTTCTTTTACTATATAAAGGGAAGGGGAGAGGGAAAGGAGAATAGCCTGGGCCTCTTTTCAAAAGAGGCCAGCTACTACTAACGGATATGAGGCCTAAACAAGGGATTTATCCGGATAGGGTAGAGCGCCATAATCCTTAGGATTGCATGCGCATTTACTGTTTTATTCTAGTTGTCTAGGTAGATAGTAATAAATGAAGTAAAAAAAAAGGGGGGGGCCGGGGTGAGTGCAATGTTTCGCTATATGGACCATACTAGAGGTGAGACGAAAATGTTGTGCATGAACGGCTTCAGTGTATGAATCTCGAAACGTTAAGACCTTTGGATGAGGAGTGAAACGCCACCTAACCTTAGTAGCCCATAATATATATCAGGGCAGTAATTCTTGTATCTCTGATGTGCCCACGTGTAGCTAGTATTAGGCACGTAGCAGAGACTAATAATAACAGTAAGTAGGTAGTGTTTAAAAATACGTATCTAGCGAAGAGGACCGCCAACCTGCATAATTTGTAAGAAGAAATCTCATTCTGTCGATGAAACGCCTCTTCCTCGTGATGAAGTGTATACTGGTCAAGCCGAGGAGAATTTTTTTGTGAAAGGATATAAAATAAAGGGGGAGATGGTGGCGTGGTTGTTGCCTTCAACTATTTTCGTTCATCAGAATCCTTTGGGTTTCAGATTAGTCACCGCAGACATGTCAGTGAAAAGAACACTTTTTTCGTTCGTCTATTCAATTGCCACATATTACAGCCCTAATCAAAACGTATCCCACCTTGAATGTCTAACGGTTGGTACAGAAATATCTTCTTCTGCCTGTCAATTAGCCAGTCCCTCTTGCAGAAGCCACGAACCATAAGTCCAACTTCTAACCAAATGAGTAATTATTTCTGTTTTGTACTCGTCTCTCATCACTGGACAGATATCTCGCCTGTGCTTCTCGCGCTGCTCTCTCTTTATTTTCTCGCACTCTGTCTTGCCTTCCTGGCCGAGTTCTTTTTGTATTCCCCTCTCTCATATTAACAGCAAAATCAGTACGTTGAATTCCAGCAAAGCGGGCGAAATACTACGCGTGAGGCTCCGATCGGCAAAACATATGTTGGTAAATGGAGCAAGCTAGGAAATCACACCAAAAACCAAAGTAAGTAGCTAGCATATCAATATATGCGCCAAACCGGAGATCCAGAGGGGTACCCATCATGGCAATTTAATTAGCCAAGAGCAAGTCTGAAAGCAAATCCAGACACAGCGATCGCGATCGTCATTAACACCAATCCCAGCGGAAAAAAGAGGAAAGTTTCGATTATGTTACAGTTCCAACCGCGAGGCCGAGTGAGAAGGGCGATGGTGGCTGACACACTGGGCGATTCAAGTGTGGTGGTGAAGATAATAAAGTTCTAGCAGGTGAAGTTTGGCGGGCGTGCGATGACGTAATCACAGATTCAAACATGTGCTGCAGCTAAACAGGCGATTCAAAGTTGGTGGTGCCCGTAAGAGCAATGAAGCTCCCAAATCAATTCAATAACATCCTGTGAAGATTCTATGCGCCATACTGCATGCATCAGGTTGATCTCGGGAGGGAATGAGCTAACTGCCAGCCACTGTAGCCATGTGATTATATGTACAGCGGTATGGTTCTTTCATTCCCTTCAATAAAAAAAAATAATGGAGTAAAACGAGAGCGAGTGAGAATTTAATTATAACGCACAATATTTCAAGAGGTACCGTCTCTCAATTCGGACCTGAACCCATATCTACAATACAACTTCCGTCTTTCTTCACGTTTCTTTACTCCCCTGCCATACCCTCTCCAAAACATACATATAAGCCAGAACATCGGAACACATAACAACAAATAAATGAATAAAACAATAACACAATTCAACATCATGGTCCAAGTCCAGATTAGGTCGCGATATTCCAGAATGTACGCCAGGGAACCCGAACGTAAGTATACCCGGGCCAGGGCAGACATTGTAGGAATTGCAAAAGGCGCATAGCTCTGAGGAAATAAAATCATACTTTTTTAGGCAAGCCACGCTGCAGTACTTCTCGGCTAGCATTTCTCCGCATTGTGATGGCGCTAGCTGTGGAAGACGAAATAGGTAATGCGATCGCTTTTCAAACGTCTCCTCTGCATTTGTTAATTTACATGTGTTTGGACGATGCGTGCATGATTTATAAAAATAGATATACTTTCTGGGGGACTTTTGGGGGCGATATCGGAACTATTCCCTGCGTGAAGTATTGATTGGAAGGGTCTACGGAAAGTGAGAGAAGAATCTAGGACAACGACAAAGCGATTGAGGAACGAAATGCATCTGCCAATCTCAAGTTTAACATTCTGAAACTGAGTTGTAGGATATAATCCTAGGTTTGAGGCCCCTGCTGATTGACGATAAGGTGTGTTCAGTAGAGTCTTACGATCCTGCTAAACATAACGAGCAAACGAGGTGCTGAAAAGCTTTGTTCCAACAGTATCGCATTAACTCAGGAGTTGATTAGTTCGTTAAAGTGGCGGTTTCCTCCCTTTAAGATTGAACACCATAACAGTAGTGTTCCATTTGGCACTTAGGTAAGAATAAAAAGGCACCACATAGCTGGACAAGTCAGAATAACGATGCGGGGCTGAGGGTCTCTAAGACGACGGGGAGGTAATTCCATTGTAAGGCGACCAGAACATTATTGACCATGCAGGACAAAATGACAGCTGAGCGTCTGTCCACCCCGCAATTTTGGGCCGCCCAATTTAGGAGTACGAATAGGATGACTGTTCTGGCCAGGTACTTTTCGGCCGTGGTGGACGAAGTTTGTAGAAAAATGTTCGGCGCATTGGACGAGAAAATTGGCAGCAAGTATTTGGTAGGTGCCGGTGCTATCGTAACCGTTATTGTAACCGTTGGATTGACCGTTTTTGTTATAGTTGTGGTTGTTAAAGGGGGGAGAGCTGTGCTGCCGCTCATGCAGGTCCACGAAATCATGCTGGTACAAATATATATACGGAGGACAATACCGCTAATCCGAGATGATTCTGTTCGTATGAGCCTGGCTTGCCCTATAACTCTTTTTAGATGAGAGGTGGTGCCAATTCGATGATGACTGGACGGTTGATGTTAGAAGTAAAGATAGAGTGAAGCAGATGCGTCGGGTCAGCTGTGCAGCGCTGGTGACCGAAACTGCGCCCCATGATTAATAGTACCGCAAGAGATACCTGACCCTTATGCAGTGGTCTAAAGATCAGCACCGGCTTTCATAAGCCTGTACTTACCGCTAGTAAAGCAACACAAGAAAGCGATCACTGGACTCTCAAGCTAATCATTTCAATATAAGGTAAAATTGAGGGCGTATGGAGAAGGATAACCCACGTGAGCGGGAATCCTTATGCAGACGGACATACTTTTTCTCGCTGTATAATGGAACTGTTGTATAGTGATATTTACAGTGCTGTTGAAATTCTTCATCTAGTGGGCGGATTATAAGTTGAATTCTCACGTGCAAAACTGGATAGCTCAGATCACGTGGTACATTCTATTCTTCAATAAATCAGTTTTCGGAGAAGTGCGAGTTTAGGCGAAGATAGCAAAAGTCAAGTATCCTCTCCCTCTCCACTTCCAATGAACACATTGGCTCGCTATTAATTTCTCTAATCATGGTGTGAACAGGAATTCTGCAAGGACCGGTAGAATCTCCATCTTTTGGGGCAGATCTTATTGCTTTGATGTGCATATTCCGCTGCTGTTATGACAGTAGCGTTCTCTTCACCTACATTAATGACCTCCATCCTTTTTCTAAATTCTATCCTCACAATCAAATGATCGGATGGATAGATGATGTATTCTTTCTAAGAGAGTGAATCTATCTAGTTTGTGTGCAGTGCCAAGATATGTGTTGGCGGGCCACTGCATACAAAGCACGTGACATGCTGAGATCACTCTGGATACTGGAGAGAACTAGGAGGCTACCTCCGACATATCCTTATGTCTGAATGCGACTGTAAGATGCTTTATGCTGCTTACGCCAGTGCTGAGTGCGTCCGGAAGCCCACGTCGAGGCCATTCACCGTTTTCTCTATTGTTTCTGCGGCTCTGGCAAAACAATCTCTCAGATATTCGGTAACACGAGGCCTAGGTGTAATCCCACGAGTTCGAAGAAATCAGTGGACCTCGCCGGCCTGTGAGACCTCCATCGATGCCATTATTATACAGGATGCCGCCAACTGAAAGAAATAGTTGCTCTTGATCCACAAATTTCTAAGTACAAAGGATATAGAGTATTTCCAGTCCGTTCCCAGAACAAAGCTTAACAATAGACGTCTGTTGTCTTACCTGTAAAAAATAAAATACGTTTTTTCTTCCTTGTTTTTCAAGTTCCAGTTTTCTTTTTTTCAGCGCACAAGTCCATCCACAATCCTAGCATGAGTATAGTGAGGTAAAGCAAATGGAATGTGAAATTCCATCCACAAATAGTCGCTTATGTTGGCTGAGACGCGGAAAGCAAGGTGATCCACGGTACGTTCAGTAGGATTGATGATGGTGAACCCTTCGGGTTTGGCTTTAGTGTCTACGGGAGCCACGGGAGGTGTAATGTCCTAGACACGTGTCTTCACTAGTTTTCGGAACGATTTAGAGGTTAATGTTTTTCGAGGATGTTTTTCGGGGACGTTTTCCGGTGGTGTTTTGGTCTACGGTGAAGGTGACCATGGGAAGCACTAGGCGCGAAGCAAATGGGCAAGATGTTAGAGCAGAATACATTCAGATGGTTATATTGTTTATTTATTTCACTAACACCATTCGTTCGCTTACACCCTTAAACTTTTCTGGCTGTCACCGCTACCATTACCCATATCTCCCTCTCCTCGTACCCCTCCGCCCTCAAAACCAATATCATCACCCCAGAAAAGGCATCATCAAAATACACGCAGTTCATCCCAACGTCTCCATACGAAAACGCAAGCCAACGGCAAATACAACCTCAAAACCATCGCCCCAATCAAGCCCTACCACATACTCTCAACCACGCGCTCAAACCTATTCCGCGCAGGAGCCACCCCCGATCCGTCCGTGGTACCTTCGCGAGAGCCGTAGAGAATGCAGAGAACAAATCCAAGCAGGAGTATGGGATAGTTGAAGGGGCCGAGGGACCAGATAAACAGTGGCAGGGGGGCGTTGCACAAGGAGGTAATGTCACAGACGGTTAGATCCATGCTTCGAGAAGGATGTGTCGTTTAACGGCGTCACGAATAGTTTCGAAGAAGGAAGGAGTGAAGATTGAGAGGTAGGGAGGTATACGGTGATTGTTGACGTACTGGGCGATTACCTTAGAGAGGCGAAAAGCGCTTGAAGTTGTTGTCTACATCGCGAAGTGGGTATTGTTGGTGTTGGGGGTTTGTCGAGGCCGGTGGTGGAGATTAGGTATGTCGGGTGAAAAGGCGGCCCGGTTATGATCGTATGAATGAAAACTCGGAGGCTAACATCATCAAATGTGAATGATTTGGGCGTGGAGTATGATTCTCTTCATATTTACTATTTTTCCTGGATGGAGCATGTTCGCACTTTTAATTTCCTGACTTTTTATACTGGTTTCTCTGTTGTTAGGACTATTTCATTACTTTCATTCGTAGCGCCTATATTAAATGTATGGCTATACATGGGTCAGACTATAAACCGCTCCATCATTCACAACCCGGGGATAAGTCTGATGGTTCAGGCATGAGTGTAAAACCAGAATGTCAGCTCCATCATCCCAGGGAGTAGTCGGAATAAAAGGCATGTAAGAGTGGAAAATAGGGCTCGGAATTGGAAGCAGGAGCGGAGTGTCGAGATTACCCAGGTGGACGACGAGATGCTCTGTCACGTTCGAGTAAAAGCTGATAAGAAAAATGGAGAAGTATGAAAGCTTTGGGGAGAAGAGTGGTTACATTGCGATGGGCGAGCTTCCAGGGCCATTGACGTTGTCTCTATTAGCTGAGAATGTGTAAAACCGGTCGCTTTTCCCCAAGTTTTCGGGATGAACCCTAGTCAGGATAAGCAAATTTAGACTGTCTTATTAGAACCCTGCAGGAGAGTTTTCCCAGCTTACCCCCTCCATCTCTTAGGAAAACACTTTCTCCAGCTCTCCATCAAGCCCTTTCTCCTCCTCTCCACGGTCTACCCTTTCCCAACCCCCTCTAACATAATTACTCCCTTAAACCAGCAGAGCAGCACAAACATACACACGGCAAAGAACTCGTCGTCAGGATACCCCAGCCTGGCGGGAAACCCGAATTGTAACCGTTTCACGAAACTAGGTAAGCAACCAAGACGATTTCTATAGGTTTGGGGCGGCGCAGTAGGAAGAGGATGACGGTGACTGCAACTATGGCGAAGAAAATGTAGTCCGTCATGGGGAGAGTGTGTATGCTGGAGATGTAGGACATGATGGGGAGAGAGTGAAGGCCAAACGGGAGAGGATGTGGTCTCGGGAAGCCTGTCATTGGGGTGAGATGGCATTGGTGTAAAAGCAATCGAGTTAGAGTTTATGGATGACGGTAGGAAGTGCGTTCGTGATAGGGATTGTTACTAAGCATAGAAAGATCAGAAAAGGAAAAATCATGTATTGACGAATAAGTGACACGCTAAATAGCTGAGCAAGGAACGCCCATCCATAACTCCTTCATGTAGACTGCGGCCTCATGCGCCATGACTGTATCTTTCTGGCTTCAACTTCATGGCCATAACTCATCTGTCACTGCGACTGAAACTATACCGTCCGCTCGTCTCCCTCATCACCCCATCCCCGTAACCCGCACTATACCCGCCCGGCGCAGGCGTAGTCTGACTCCTATACTCCTCATATCCCCCCGGACTCAACGCAGTAACGTGCTCATCATACGCAGCATACGGCGGCACAGGCCTCTCCCCACTTCCCCAACTAAGCGGTCTCCCTGGATGTCTTCCCTCATCCGTCTCGGTCGAATGCAACAGCGCATACTCGTCTTCTTCCTGATTTCCCCCCCGCTCAGTCCTATTATCATGGACATCGTCGGACTCGTCGTCGGAATGGTGGCCGTGGCCGAGTTCAGCGGACCATGGATCGTCGGGGTTGTTTTGCTTTGTGGTGGCGGAGTACGAGGGGTCGCCAGAGACGAGGTACGGGTCAGGGGTTTTGGACTCGTAGGGCATATGGCCGGTTTGGCGGAATTTGTAGAGGTAGTAGGAGGATATTGCGGTTGTGAGGGCAAAGAATATCCTTTAAGCAGCGAGATTAGTTCAGTTCAAGTGGAACAGGAACTTGCAGTTTGGAACGTACCATATCACAACGCCAAATCCAAATGTCGCTCGGCTCAGTTTACATTTCGTCTCAGGCCCATACTTAAATGTTGTGCAATTCCCGTCATGCTCATCTAGCTTTTTGTCCTTCGCGCCTTGCTTTATGCCCTCTGAGTTCCACAGTGCGATAGCGATGAAGGCGGAGAACCAAAATATCGTGTATAAAGCGTCCACCGCAATAAAAGCATACGCATTTGCGAATCGGACGGCACGACTCCACATCGGGACCATCGTGAGGTATATGAGGGCGGGTATCGAGAGGAAGCACTGTCAAGAAGAGAGTCAGCCTAGTTCTTCCGAACATCCTTCCGCTCGAATCCTGACTCTCGCTAACACCCTTCCAGGCAATCTTCAACTTGCGCATATGGATATTGGGCTCTATCTTACCAAAGCGAAATACCACCTCGTCGCCCCGCCAATCTCCCCATCCTTCGTCAACACCGCCAAAGTCAAGCACCCCGCAATGAATATAAACAGCCCCTGGAAGACATGTGCCGCCGTCTTACACTTCTGAACATAGGATTGTGGAACCCGCATCTCTGCAATCGCCTTTCGGGACCGTCCTCAGCTCGTTAATTGCGCGGAAATCGTCACGGGGCGCTGATCAACCGTATATTGTTTGATAGGAGTGCGTTTCACCCCACCTGATCTCTCACTCCCTCCAGTTTCTTCAAGTCGCCGGTACAAGAGATTTCCGTGGAGAAAACCCAGCCTTGGTCCCAGGTCTCTTTATGAGGTTTTGCAGCGCGAGTATGGGGTATCCAGACAAATCAGTAACGACGTTGTATCCCAATAAATTTGCAAAAAAGGATATGCGAGCCGACAGTTGTAGGTTTTGAGAGAACACCTTTGGGGAAGGAAGAGGCCCAGGCATGTTTGCAAGATATTTCAGCTGCTGGGTTCTGAGGCTGAGATTCAAAACAATCTTGGCAGAGGGACTAAACGGTTGCTGTGCTGGAGATCCTCGACTTGGATAAAAGAGGCTTAGCTCAATGGAGGGTTGTCAGCGCTAAGGGGAGAGTTATTTTTAGCGTGGCTAAAGAACGTGGGAACGTCGGAACGTCATAACGTGGAGATGGGGACCTCGTGGAGCCCTTGATATCTGGGGTAAATATAGGCAAGGGAGTTCGACGTTTACATCTCTGCAAGCTGAAGTTGTTGATGAGGAATAGACACACATCATGTCTTCTTTTCCAAACTCAATTTCTTCACCTGTAAGCCGAGACCACGCAGGGTCTGGGTAACTTAACGCCGACTTGGCACTACATTCATGTTCATCAAACCTTATGGTTGACAACTCAGTCGACAATACAGTCCTGTCCCTCCTCAAACTGCGTATATCGCTTCTCATGCTGCCTTGACAGTACGGTAACCCTCAGCCTCAATAGAGATGCAAAGCGCGATTCAAGCAAAACGCCTGGCGAGGCGTTTTCCAATCAGCCCGCCTCAATTGAGCCATAATCAAGACTAAGCCACACTCGTTCGTTTTTACAACAACAGTGAATTGGGGTCTCCAGCCACATCAGCTGTTCGCCGGAATTCGAAAATACGTGGTAGTGGCTCATGATTCAAATATGTACAATAAGACTACACATCGTAAAGCTTTGCCTCCAGTCCGAAAAAAAGAGACAGTGCCTATTCCAGGTACGTTAATGAGTATTCGGACTGCAAGTGCGGTCATTATCGCAAGAGACAGAGAGTGGATCTTTTGTACCATGACATTGGGAATCAGCCTGCATCTACCCGTTCAAGTAGATATAGTAATATATTTTTTTTAATTGTTGGATTATGGATTATACCATTATCTGAATCTCATTACTGGGGCGCTACACCTGTAATACCCAAGCGCTCCTACAGGCCCGCTTCAGTCCTTCCCTGCCCTCCTCCCATCCCTTACTAAGACCATACATCGAATTATACATTTCTGCTATTTCGCATAAGCCCTGATTTCCGGCTCGACAAGGAGGCCTTGGTCCAAATCCTCCAAGATGTTTGCTCCGGCCAACGGAATCAACCCCTCAGTAACCAGCACGTCCTCCAAATCTAGCCCTGGATATATCGCATCTTGGCACACTTTGCCCAAGTTCAACCTTCCCGGATCCGCTGGGCCACCAGTTTTTAGAGCATCGAGCGCCAATGCAACCCCAAGCCCATTGAACAGTACACTTTCATGCGTACCGAATGCTCCTGCGGGGGTCGGTCCACAAACGGACTGAATCTCGTTGTTCGACACACCCACACCGCGGGAGTCGCGGAGGTAAGCAGATGCGATGATACCGGCCTGTGGTTGGACGATTTCGTCAAATAAGGCCGAGTAGATAGTCGTAGTAGGCACATAAGCGGAATCGCCGCCACCTTGCCTTAGCGTTTTGATGAAGTCAGAGTCCCTCCTCTGTTGCAGAATCGCGGGCGGCAATGCCAAAGGACCTGGCCCAGGCAGATCAACCAGATTGACGACCGCCGTTCCATGGAAATCTGGGGAGAAGGAAATGAGTTGCTTCGTCTGGCTTCGCGCTGAGGGCCAGTATTTCAGCACCCACTGCGTCGCCAAATTTCCTTGTGACCAGCCGATGACGGAGATTTGAGCGGAGCCTGTGAGACTGGATATATAGTTGATGGCATATGCGATGTACTCAACGTTGTTTTGAATATTGTCGAGCATTGCCCGAGGGATATTCAAAACGTATGGTTGGCCAAGACTAGGATCAAGGCTGATGAGTTTGAGGAGGTTTGGACTGAAGTTTATGCCGCCGAAGGATCCGGTGCCGGGGACGAAGAGGATAGGTGCGCCGGTGCTGTTGGAGGAAGGTGGGATATAAAGAGCTGAGCGGAGCTGCGATTCCGGTAGGGTATAAGAGGGGTCATTCTGGTTCCTACGTGGATAAATGGGAGTTCTTGGTTCAGGATTATTGTTTATGAACGAGTTGATGTTCCCCGCTGGTGCTGGACTGCTCTTGATCGTTGCTCCCTCCAAGTCTTTTATCGTGAACCCATTGGCCGTCAAATTCAGACCTGTTTGCGTATAACCTGTGGGCCTTGACTTAAAAATCTCCTTAAGGACCGAGGTTGCGTCTGGTTTGCTGGAGGGAGTCCCAGCGGGGACAGACTTTACCAAGTTATCGTGGGTGTCTTGAACATCTCTTCTGAACTTTCCAGCGGCTTCAATGGACTGATAACTTGAAACAGCTCCCGGAGCCGAAGCTGGTAAAGCATTGGATATAGTGGAAAGAAGGCATAGAGCCGCGGCTAGACTGGTAGAAACGGAAGGATGCATCATGATCATCCAAAGGAAATGAGTGCAACCAAGCGGGAGGACGACAATCAAAGGCAACACACCAGTTGCTGGTAGGCCTTTCCCTCTGGTTTATATCGTCTCCGGTATATGATCATCGTCATATGTCAGTCCGGGGCGGATATGATCCACATTCTTGGAGACCAACCCCGTTTCCAACATGGGTGTTCGCTTGGAAGAGTGAGAAACAGATCCGCAAAATCAAGGAAACAAGTGTTTTAGAGTGAAATCTAAAGATGCGAAAATATTGGCTCAATCCAAAAGGCCTTAGACTGTGACTTGAATCATCCCCAATTTAGCGTAGGCCTCACGCTTCTGGCAGAAGGATCCGGGCACCATTCAAACCAAGTAAAGCACCTAGGCTAAATGCTGTTAGGTTCCGCGGCCCAGCCCGCCGACATCAATGGTCGAAATCCAGAAAGAAAGAGAGTGGTGTTCGAATCCAAACGCATATCATTACTTGAGACTGGAGAAAAATCGTCGAAAGAAGGTTCAACTGATAAGAAATTCGAAATATATTTCCAGATCCCAAGATATTCTTCCAGTCCCCTGAAGATCTTGCCTTGCCCTGTGTAAATGGGAGGAATGCAAGATGACGACCTTCACTTCCCCCGCATCGTCTCCCTTGCGGTGGATCTGAAGGTGAAATGCATTTCAAGGGGCATGTGAGCAGTCAGTTTGGGCTCAATGCCCGGATGTCGCTCGTATAAGCTGCAAGGTGGTCGTAACTGGAAGGTCAATACGAATACGACGTATTGATAAACTATCAGACGAAAACATTCTCAACACCTCGGCAGAAGATGGATAGCATGGTATTTGAGGGCACGCGAGGAAGCTTGATCGGCGAACTGGTCGGATTTTTGTGGGACCGGTTCCGACGTCCATACATCATCACAACATCACGATATACCTCAGGAAGCTCCAAAATATGATCTTTCTTCGATCACTACCGTCATACTCTAAAGGATTCTCTTCTCCACTCCAGGCGTCAACCAACAGATCTTGTCCTCGATCCCTTCTTCCTTAAAACTTTTTTGAAGTCCCTGCTTACCTTCATAGAAATGCCCCCATCCTTCGAAATGTATCGGTACTAGGACGTCTGCTTTTATCTCATCGAACAGCCTCGCAGCCTGCTTCCCATCCATCGTGATTTGTAATGGAGGGTCTGAGACCGGAGCCTTTGCGCAACCGAGATTAAACAGCGCAACACTAATGTGAAACTTCTTCGCTATCTGGGCTAATTCAGGTATGTAGATCGTGTCCCCGGAGAAATATACGGCATTCGGAAGACCGTTTGTTTGTCCGAATTCGGGTGCTGTGATGATAAATCCGGTGCACTCGCCTCCAGGAAGATGTTTCGTTGGTGTGGCTGTCACGTCGAATTTCTTATCTCCTATCACCAGCGCGATTGTCTCCCATGGCTTCATCCCACAAACACCAGGCCTTGGAGCAAGATTCCTCGCGCCGTCCATTGTCGTAAGAACCCTGCGCCCATCAAGCAGCCGGCGTCCCATTCGGTACCTGCAGAGGAGAAGACTGGGTCGGTGAGGAAGTTAGTGCCGTTGATATCAATTATCGCCGTTGCGGTCGTGATGTGAGTTATTTTGATGCTTCCTTTAAAAGATATGGGAGCCATTCTGAAGATGCAAGGAGGGAATCGGATAGACATGAAACCGACCTGTCGTTCAAACATGGAAAGTACTGCTTTTATGTTGAACTCCAAAAACCGCTACCGGATCATATCGGAACCTATAGAACCATCGTTAAGTTCTGTGTTAGTGCATAACAGCATGTTATTGATGTCAATATCTAATAGAAATATATGACGTCACTTGATATTATCCGATGACAGCTATTCACGCGACCGAAGTTCACTGGTAACAAACAAAACTATACTGCCCTGAATACATCCCAAGGCCTTATGACTTGGCTTAATAAAATGCATGTGTAGCAGGCTATCGAGTGGCTGAAGCTTTCACTAAACTGTGAATTGCCTTACGAATTAGCTTTGCTGCATTCAAACGACCATAAGCTTTCCTCTCCGCAAGCTCTGATATGAAGTTAGGTGCAATTAGACCATGTCAGGAGCTATGTCACTTGCAGATTTCTCTACACCTATTGTCCTCTCTCTAAAATTCCAGTACGCGCTCAACTACAGTTTCAACCCTTTTCTCCTGCCCTTATACCACAGTAAAACAATGTACAAACTTCGACTCAAGACCATAACCCATGCCTAAACATAAAATGACTCCTCACAACATATCTTCAACACCTTAGTGTCTTAATAATGTGCTTAGAATCCTTCAACAATGCCTGAACTGCAAAGTGGCTTAGCGAAGCCCACATCTGCAATGAAGTCCAATAGTGCGTGCAAAATTGCCCACAGCCCTAGCCGAATACCAGGGCTACACAATTAACATGCTCAAAGCATCAACGAAGAGAAACGCGTGGGCATAAAACAGGACAATGATGAGGGTCACTGGATGAGTGGGTGAAGGGATGGGTTAATCACCATAATGTTCAGAACGGAGACAGGCTAGATGAATACGTAGGGCGTTGTTAGCTCTACATTATATTATTATGAATTCTAGTTTTATGTCCGATACGGTTCCACAAAGGCCCACACAGACTCCACTGTCTATTTCGGACGACCCTTTGTAGAAAAACCATGTTTACTCCTTGGTGCCCTGCCTAGACAGGCCGTTCTCTTTCTCAGCTTTGACACGTCTGTTACCACCGCAGTTAGCAGAATAGCCCTACATTATATTGAAGGAGTTATAGTAGAAAATTAATTTCATCAAAAGAGAAGAGACGGGGTTTTAGAGAAAACAAATAGTTGGAATTATTATGTGAATTTTCTAAGCAGAATGTGTTCCTCGACCAATGCTGTAAAATTAGAACTATTGGATTATGAATAAAGTGGACTTATTCCTTTTTCTGGATGTGGCCACTAATCTGTTCCGGATACGACATATTAACGAGGGTGTGGTAGCGATTTTAAATTCTTCGTGAATTTGATGAATATTTAATACGCGATGTTGCCAGTGATTATCCGCTCTGCATCATTCACTTGAATGACTTTTCGCTTAGATCTGTGCATCTGGGACCGTAAAATCACTACTTCTTCCTAAGAAGGGTTTAACGGTTGCCTACCCACACAGTCTCTTGATCAAACACGTTTCCACCCTGGTACACATAGACCGTCGGCTTCAAAATGCCTACCCTAATCAAAACCATAGCGCTGATGATATCGGTATTCTTGCCATACAATGTTTGTGGGAATACAGACGGGAATTCCTGGACCACTCTGAACATATCACCAAGCAAAGATTGGTTGGAGAGCTTACCTCCGCTTTTTCTCGTTTCAGGGAACTGGTCGGAATGCGCGGCCTCTAACTGTCGGGGTTCCGCCGTCACTTCGGGTCGCAGGAAGTCAAGATGGGAAGTTATCAGATCTGTTGAGACCATATGAAGAGGGTGGTGTTCTATCTTACGCATCTTTAGGCTTTATGTTATTTTACTGACAACTTATGTAGCGTGACAGCGAGCTGGGCAAACGACTGCAGTGGGGTTCTATACTATTATCATACTCGACTGATCTTGTTTATGATGGTGTAAAATGAAAGAACATGTGCAAGACAAAGAGAGCCTAAGAATTGAAGTAATACAAGGTACAGCTCACAGCTTCTCTCCTCATTTATGTCGGGCGCTTAACCAGGTTTCAAGGTGATGATCATAGTCATGTGCTTGCTGTTGGTATTGAACATCGGTATTCGGTCAATTGATGGATCCCATAAGACGTATTATGTGGTAAATGTCCCTCTTTACCTAGGTAGGCTTTGAATGGTTAGATACGAACTCTTGGTAATAGACGAGTGGTGGTGGTTGAGTGGTTTCGCTTACTAAGCTTTATATGCCACAACGTCACCTCTCAAATCCATGCCTCAACTTCCACACATCGTGGCCATGAATGCATACAATCCACAAATTTATCCCACACAGATCGAAAAAAAGCCTCTCTTCATAGTGCCTTCTTTGCCTCTCTTCATACACCCTAGATTCAGCAGCCGTCCGAAGCGATGTCAACGGACCCTGCGTCCTCAAACTCATCCCGCATCCTCATAATCGGCTCCGGCATATTCGGTGCCAGCACCGCCTACCATCTCTCACAGACCCATCTCGATCCGTCTCTCATCACCATCATCGACCGTACTCCCTTTCCTCCGCAGCATGCCGCCTCCACAGACATCAACAAGATCGTCCGCGCCGATTATAACTCTCGCTTCTATATGAACCTAGCATACGAAGCGCTCGAAGCATGGAAGAGATCGCCGGACTTGCAAGGAGAAGATGGCGAGAAATTCTTCCATCAGAACGGCTGGTTGGTGCTGAGTCATACTAAGGGAGATATGGAGAATGCGAACCGGATAAGGCAGACGCTTAAGGAGAGAGCGAGTGATGAAATGCGGGTTCTAGACAAAAGCAAGGAGGTATTAAATAATGATCTATTAAGGGACGCAGTCTGGGAAGAGGGTGATGTTTCCGCGTCCTATTTTAACCTTGATGCGGGATGGGCAGATGCGGGCGATGCGATCACGAAGTTGATCAAGATTGCCGTGAGTAGAGGCGTGAATTACAAGTGCGGTGATGTGGAAACACTGATCCTAGATGATTTCGGCACTCGGGGAGCTAGAACTAAAGATGGCAAGACATATGAAGCTGACAAAGTTGTGCTAGCCACAGGGGCCTGGACGAGTCATGTTCTTTCTCCTACTGAAGACCAGATAAACCTACCAGAGGAGGAACGAGTGGAGACGCAGCTTACTGCTGCCGCAGTGTGCGTAGCACATTATAAACTGGATGAGTCCGAGTACAATCGCCTAAAAAACGCACCAGTCGTATGTAATGGCAACCTCGGCGAGATAATTCCGCCTCCGCGTCGTTCTCAATTGCTCAAATTCACCAATGCAAAGACCGTCACTAACACTACCACATCTTCAACTGGGCATCGGATATCCGCGCCGCCAGATCAAGACCAGACTCTTGTACCTGACAAAATAAAGCAAGAAACATTGACCCTGATGATCCGCAAAACGATGCCTCAACTCTTTAAACAGCCTGTGCACCACTGGCGCTTGTGTTGGGATGCTGTCACGCCGCAACAGGACTTTCTGATTGCTCAACATCCCCATTCGAGGCTTAGAAACTTGTATCTGGCTACTGGAGGAAGCTTTCATAGCTGGAAGTTCTTGCCGATTATTGGCAAGTATGTTGTGAACGTCTTGAACGGGCTTAGTAATGGTGAAGAGAAGGATAAGAGGTGGGCTTGGAAGTCTGCGGGAGGAGATGGGGAGAGGACTGGGAGGGGCGCACATGAGGCGGTGGTTCCGACGAGGGAGTTGAGAGATCTTAGAGATGCTGAGAAGTCATTCCAGGCATCAGTGGCCTAGGAATCCTTCGTTTATCGCCATTCAACGGTTCTTAGTTTCATTCCTGGGTTCCGTCCCTTCGAATTTCACAGCTTTTGATAACCTAGTGCGTCACCTCCCATATCATAGCGTTTCCGTAGTCCTGCGTTTGGGACTATGTTTTCCTACCGTCAATCAATACCAACCTTGTCATAGTTGTAAAGAGGGTATTCTTAAAGATCTTCTGGTTGATTCATGTAGTGAGTGTGTGAGATGTGCGGAGAGAACAGAGAGCCAGTCCATCTACCTCTACTATCGGTATTGCACCCCTCTTCTTTCCGCCGCAGCATATATTAGATGTGGGCTCGCTCAATCGGACTGCATGCACCGGTGGGGTCCTGTGTCTGTCTTTGTTATCATCACGAGTGTGACATCATTACATCACTTTTGAACTTTGTGTGGTAAGAGCTGGGGACAAGGGAATAACGTCATATGAGATGTAATGAAGTCAAGTTAAGATTATGGAGACTGACGTTAATGGGTACATAAGGACCGGGAAGGACTAGTCATTGTACGTTATGTGCCTACCGAGGTGCAGGAAGTATTGATAAATCGGCGTCAGCGATAGTTCAAGTACAGTCGTCGACTTGTGCGTCGAGGATGGGAGGCCTGTTGGGGTTGAGGTGAAGGTTGGTTGTTGTTAAGGGGCTGGCTACAATTGAAGAGCTCGATGTGATTGAGAAGGCCCTGTAATGAGGGAGAGGGATGCGCATGAAAAATATGATTTCACTTGAGAGGATGGTTGTACTTGACGGTGTGGATGCGATTAAATGTATGGTTGTTATTGAGGAGTTGAATGCGATGGAGGAGAGCATGGGCGCGGTGAACATGGTCACCAATGGATTCAGTAATCAAAATAAAAGACTTCAAACAATCTTGCTCTTCAAAATGTCTCCAAGTTGTTGTGACACAAGTAAAACTTCTGCTGAGGTACGTTTAATAAGTTTAGTGGACTTTGACACTCACCTCCTCCACCCGTCATATTAGCGATGTCGGTTGGTCTCTACACTTCGCCTGCCATTCTTAAATGTACGCACAGACACAACAAACTCCCATTCTCCACTAAATCATCGATGAATACCCCAATCCTCGACTTCATGTAAATTATTGGCCGGGGACTATTTATTCCTTTATTTTTCTGCAGGATAGGAAGATCCCATTACAATGTCCCAACAACCATCACATCCACAAAACTGCCCCTTCACGAAGGAACGCCCTCTTTCTCACAATCAATCCATTACTAAACCTTCCAAGATGGAACTCACGAGGGGTTAAGTCAATTAGATATAATACATATACGCTAGAAAGCTAGCGTCCATCTTCTAAACTCAGCTTGATCGCTCCTCAGTCAAAGATCTCGATTCTCCAAGGAGTTGCTCTGAGTCTCTGACTCTCCGCCAGCATGAAGTCTCCACAGCGATGAGCTGTTCATAGCCATAAACTCCTCGCGGCCATGAACTCTTCGCAACCATGACATTTTGCGACCATAAACTGTTCACAGCCAACTCCGCAATGGTAAGGCAAAATGAAAATCGCTAGTGGATCGATACCTGCCCCTTCTTCTCTCTTCTCTCACCCATGTTTCACTAGATATCTAGCCCTAGCATACGCAGTGTCTAGGCAACGCCAAATGATAGTGATGCCGCTTGGCAAAACAGGGTTAAGGGTATCTAGCATGGTTTAATGGTGCACTGGCGTGTGGTTCAGCTCCTCTGCGGTTGTTGAGGCTCTGTTACTAGGGTGTTATGGTGCCATAAACCTTGCAGTTATCAAGCGTTTGCGACCAAAACCCTTCTACATTCAAGCAGCGTGCAAATAAAGACTATTGTATTCTCTGTGTTTATCACCAACCCTTACAAAATTCAATGTTGAGAGAATTGTTATATTTGCAGCGTAAATGAAACACAGAGATCTTGTATCATAAACCAACTACAAGCAAAGAGATTTCACCCCACTCACAACTCCTCATACCCTATCAAGCACCTCTCCATAGGGAAATAGCAAAACGGCCCCTGCGGCCCGTGTCCGTGGTCATCGTCATGTTCGACATGCCTAGAATTCCAGTCAGTTACATTCCATTCTCATTTGTCCTTGCAGAGGCAACTTACGTCCATATCCCAAAAACTCCCCCACACCTAATCCCTGGCTGCACCCCCTCCAGCTGCCACTGATCCGCCCCCGCATAACTAATCACAAACCGCCACCTGACCTCCCTCCCCCCGGGCGCCAGCGCCGCAATTCCCCTCACTAAAACCGTCGGCCGGCCGTGGGGGTACCCGCTCGACGTGCCGGTGAAATATAGCATCGGCAAATCCTTGCAGATTGGAAGATGAGTTTTCAGTTTAGGGTCTTCTCGCAGGTCTTCAGAATCGTCGAGTTCGAGCAGGAGCTCCATGATATCGCCGCAGGCTTCTTCGTGCCCGCCCAGATCCATGGGGTATTCGAGATTAGCAAAGTTGTAACGGACGAGGGCTCGGTAGTCGAGGAAGGCGTATGTGCCTACCCACGGGCGAGTCACGCCCGCCCAATCCTCCCTACATGTCGGGTCCTGGGACAGGGTGTATGGCACATAGTCTCTCAGTGTACTAGGTGTGCGGAACTGCGCGCTGGAATTACCCTCGAAGATGCGGTTCATGAGACTAGTTATCCCTTCGAGAGCTTCCCAGTTAACTTCTCCGCTCCCGTCGTTCTTAAACGGTCCGTAATCCGCTTCCGGCCCCGTGATGCGCCAGTCGTAGACCAGCGCCCTCGCAGCAGCTTTGGCGCGGATGCTGTTCTCTTCACGGGATGTTTGACCGTAGTAAACGTGGAACCTGGATGCCCATTCGGGGACGGGTTTTTTGGCGACCATGGAGCGGGTGATGGGACCAGGAGGGGAGGGTGACGAAATGTCTGAGATGAGGGGGGAGCTGGTAGTGGAGGGGGAAGGGTGGTGGTAGTCATGTACGATGCGCTCACTGAATTGGCTTATGCTGAAGAAGCGGGATAGGAAATCAAGGTTCAGAGATGTCCGCTTATTATCTTCATGAGAAGCGGAAGTGCCCTGGGGCTCGGAAAACGACGCTGTTTCAAACACATCCAGCAAGACGGGAACCACGTCCTCCGGAGCAGAAAGCCAGCTAGGTATACTTTTTACATTTCGCACATTCCCCTTTCGTGGGACGGAATGGATAACTGAGTATCTCTTACGTGCTTCCTGGAACCAGTCCCACTGGGACTCGCGCTGTCGGTTTGCGGCCCGCGCCGTTGGTTGCAGGGAATTCCATGCGTATTTGGGATCATCGAAGACTTGCATGAAGGAGCATTTCCAGAGGAGTTTGTTGTCGGGTTGAATGAAGCTGTGGGCGAAGCGGCACGTCTGTCCGAAGCTGATAAGGTCGGGTGGAGGGAAGTAGCATAGTATGCTCTCAAGGAGCTCTGTTGGTAAAGCAATAAGTGCGCAGGAAAAGTTAGAAGTTGAAGACATATTGGTAACCAACGAATGTTAACAGCTGAAGTTATTGGGATGACGCTGGAGATAAAGAGCACAAAGGTGTGAGAACAAGGCATCTTTGCTTGCCAAGCATGATGCGCAGTGTGGGGTAGCACGAGCTGGGGCATGCGTCGGGGATGGATGCACACGCTTCCCCGCCGCCGCCCGGAACGGCAACATGGGCCTCTATTGCCGCTATCTCCGACCACTTGCTTTCAACCTGATACTGGTTGGCCAAGAAACCAGTTTATATACTCTTTTAATTGAAGCTGTCTGACATAGGTATTTGGTATCTAGCTCAATAACTTCTAATTCCCATGACATAATAAGAGAAATTCCTCCAAGGGCTGTTCCGGTAGGGCAAAGAGTAAGCGAAGGGGCCCCATTGGTATCATGTCCCCTTCATCTCAAAGTATCTCAAGGATAGACGGACGGACGTACACCTACAACATTCCGAGCCTTCCGAGACCACCAGGAATCAAACCTACCCGATGTCTGGATATCCAGGATATGAGGAATAAGCAACCGTATTGCCAATATCTTACCGCCCAGCCGTCCCAATGCAGCCATTTGTCCTATAAAAAAAACTAAAAGCGACGCAATTCTAATGTGCATGTGCATCAATTGAAATTAGACAACCTTCCTCTAACGGACCTGTATGGCTGGGAAGAACCGCGGGCCCGAGTAACCATGGAACTGGACGCTCTCAATGTCAATGTTTCTGTCAGAAGCTGGGCTCCAGAGTTTGAGCAAAATGTACTTGCCGGAACTGTGCCACGGGATTAGCAAACTGTTTGGCGAGCAGAAGAGTGTGAAGGGAGGAACAAGAGGAACAAGGGTACGACTTACACGGCAGGATGAAAATTAATGGTAATTTTGTTCTTATGCTTCGCAATGAAAAATCTGGCATGTGGGGTAATCAATCCTTCTGAGTGGGCCGCTCCTGGAGCAATGCGGCTGGGACCTGGGAGACGAATAGCACGGAGATAATCTGAGTAGTTCAGCGGGATCCGCCTTCGGATGCCCTCTGGTGGCCAACGAGTCCCCATCAAACCGAAAGCTGGTGCCAAGTCATCATCGTCCTCCTCTTCCTCGCTATCTGTACGCCAGCGACTCTCGCGACGGAGGAGATCAGCCATAACTGCGGCGCTTGGCTGCTCTTGGTCGTCATCAGAGCCATCATCGCTTTCAGTGGTGACGGTAAATGGTGGCGGCGTTGGAGCAGAGACTCCAGCTGCAGTCGCGAAGGACTCCCCCCAGTCACAATTCTCGGGAATGTTCGTAGAGGCAGAAGAAGACTGATCCACCCTGGTCTGGCTACGTCTAGCTAGGCGCACGCGCTCATCATCGGCTTCTTGCTCACGTCTAGCATCCAGGAGGCGACGTATATTAGCCATGGCCAATCGGTTCAATTCATCATTCGACATTCCTTGGCGACCTCGACGGGAGTTGTTCCATATGTACTCGTCGTTGATGGCTTCTGTAAGAGGAATCGGTTCATCCTCAAAAGCGGCGAAGTCCAAGGATGAATCAGGCTCTTCAGACTCACGTGGCGAGCCGTACTCGATTTTGTAGCCTGCGGTACCTAACAGAAGCTCCTCTCCAGACATGGAGACGAAGACCATCCCTTCTTGGACGCTGCAAGGATGTTAGCGCAATATCGCATCAAATCAATGTCACTCCAGGAACTTACGGGGCGGTGAAGCCTCGGTCCGGAGCCTTGATGACCACCTTTTCCAACGCAAAGCTGGTATCGCCGATGTGCTTGAGGAGAAGATTGCATTGGGAGCTCTGTGTGCAGTATACGCTCTTGTCATTCTTGAGCACGTTTTGAATCTTATAAAGACCTTGTGACTCGTGTTCTTTGTATTCCCCTCCGTCGCAACTCACAATTTCCATCTTCAAGCGACCGGGGACCACCTGACCCTCGTAACCATATCTGAACCCATCATATGGGGGTTTATTATTGGCCTCATGCACCGTTTTCCTCCTCTTCGGCTCACGGCGTGAGTGCTCGACTTCGCTTGGTGGGCTACGGGCGCGGGCCATTGCGTTCGCCATGAGGAAAACATTACCCATGGAAGCATCGACCGAATCGGCGGGGTCCATGTCGTTAGATCTTTGTTCGCGTAGCAAGCGTGCGCGGCGAAGGTTGCGGGAACCGAGAGATGCTCGAGGACGGTTCGTGTTGGTGTTGGTGGAGGACGGAGGCGGTGGAACTCGGCGAGGGGAAGCATCATTAGTTGAGTCGCGGTTACTACTACTTGGCACGGTCCGATGTGGCGGACGAAGTCTAGAAACCTCTCGTGCAGCCTCAGCGCGAATAACCGGGCGACGACGGGGAGAGGGGGATATTCCTGCGGGACGAGGCTCTCCCCGCTCTCTTGCAGCTCGGGCACGATCCTCTTCCCGACTGCGCTCTAAGTTGCGACGGAGTCTTTGCAGTGCATGGGCAGTGGCGCCTGAAGTAGTAGGTGGGGAGCTTGATGCGGGTGGATAATCAAAGTTCCCATCCATGAAAGGGGACGACGGAGATGATGGCGAGTGGGACATGGGCGATGACGTTACACTTCATAAGACCGAAACCAACAGGACGCCTGCGAGAATAGAGCGTTCGATAGTGTCCAGGTATATAGAGAGCGGTTGTGTGAGAGAATCCGGGTGCTGGGGGATGTAACAGGATACAAAGCGGAGAGCGGATAGTGGTGAGGGCTGACGATGAGGTATGAGGCATGATGGACGGAGACAATTGTCCATGGCGCCACCCCCACCGAATGAGGCCTGTGGCTAGTGATAGTCACGGACCCTGGGTGAAGTTGAGCCTCAACCGCGCAGCTCCAAGCTGTGAACTTACATACACACATCTCCATTGCAACGCTTCGTCTTCTGCACCCTCTCTCATATTCGCTCTTCACATGTCCTACAGCAACTATGACTGACCCAGTTCCGCCTCTTATCACCTCCAATGGCACATTCCCAGCTCCGGATGCCGCTGGAGAGACAGTAGCAGCCATTGCTCAAGCGGAGACAATCAGTGCAGGTGAGCTACGTCCCAATACCTTCAAACGCTTATCTCTGACTGTTAATAGATGAGATTGCCCTCTACGACCGACAGATTCGTCTCTGGGGTGTCCAGGCTCAAGAGAAGTAAAGCTGGTTCTCATAACCATCGGTCTCAGCGTCATTTCTAACAACTTCATCAGAATCCGCACCGCCAACATCCTCCTCGTCAACATCAAAGCGCTCGCAAACGAAGTTGCTAAAAATCTGGTGCTTGCTGGAATTGGCTCGATAACTCTGGCGGACACCAACGTAGTTACGGAAGACGACCTCTGTTCCCAGTTCTTCATCTCCGAAGCCGACATTGGCAAGAATGTGGGTAGTCACTTCCCATCGGACGAATATGTCTAACTTCCCCTCAGCGTGCTGAGGCCGCCGCACCAGAAATTCAGAAGCTGAACCCTCGTGTCAAAGTCCATGTCATAACCACGGATCTCGCTGCCCAACCCGAACCCAAGGAGTTCTTTGCTCGCTACGACGTCATCATAGGCACAGACCTAGACTATGGTTCTCTGTTCGCGCTCAATTCTGGAGCCCGGTTGGGCGGACGTCCCTCGTATCTTGCCGGCGCGCACGGCCTGTACGGCTATATATTTGCGGACTTGATGACACACGAATATGTATTGGAGCGTGAGCAATCAAACCGACCAACACAGCTGGTAGCCGAGTCGGGAACAAGGAAGGTAGTAGCAACGAGATTGAAGACAGAGAACGGTAAAACCATTGAGATGGTGACAAAGGTTGAGTTGTACACCCCCTTCAACCTAGCCAATACCTCCCCGTTACCCCCAGAAATGCTGCGCGATCGCAGGAGGCTACGCCGCGTCACGCCCCTCCTAACATGCATCCGCGCATTATGGGAGTACCAGCAGCAGCGCAACGGAGCATATCCGACCCCAGCCCATGCCGATCTCGTACTCTTCACTACCATCGCCACCGACAAGCACAAGGAACTCCAGCTTCCCACCGAAACCCTCAAATCCGATTTCCTGCGCAGCTTCCTCCAGAATCTCGGAAGCGAACTGGCTCCCGTGACAGCATTTTTGGGCGGACAGCTCGCGCAAGACGTCATCAACGTGCTCGGCAAACGTGAGCAGCCGATCCAGAACCTCATGTTGTTCGACGGTGAAGAGAGCCAGGGGGTTGTTTATCCTCTGCATCCAATCTTTGGTGACGGTATGGTTCCTGCTATGCCGCCTATAACGGCTATGGCATCAGCGCCAGTTACGATGCTTGAATGATTTATTTGAATAAATGCTAATTGCTAGACCGAAAAGATACAATGAGCTTGGAAGAGACTTGGCGCTTGAGGTATATAGAAGCGGTTGCTAGGGGCGAGGAGGCATATGCCATGCAGCCGGGAGACTATTACTTGGCGGACGCCCAGTAAGTTGGCGGAAGGCCTTTGGATAGGATGAATGTTGCGAAGTGGAGCTTAAGGACCCCGCTTTGGGGGAGTGGGTGAAAAGGATCAGGATACCCAATCTCTACTTAGGAAGGACACCATTTTACTGTACTTATATGAATGGCAAATAGTAGGCCAAGTAGGGTGAAGCGCGCCCTGAAGTAAATATAGGCGATATAAGTGTGATAATGGTTTCTATTCTGGTAAGATTTTTACGTCGGTGTAGGAGTCTAAGAGACAGCGAAAATGTAAATATATGGGCTCTAGACCACCTCAAGTAGATTTCCCCACCAATCAAGATAAACAATATATTTTGCAGCAGTTTACGCTCAATATCGATAAGGGAGAAAATAGAGAGCGTTGATACTCTATATGGTAGTTTTGTCCTCTTCCCCTCTTACCTCTGTCTCAGATTAAAGCTAGCTGCTCATAAAGCTGGACCACATATATATCGACATGGAAGACCACAAAAGAGTGAGTTTATTTGTATAGATAAACGTGCCCCATGTTTCTGTAACTTTTCTTGTCTATGGATTATGGTAAAGGATATGTTCTGCTGTGATTTATCCTCAAGACCAATAGGCAGAATGAGGTAGGGAAATTTTAGATACTATTTCTTACACCAAGCCAGTTCAGCAAACAGAGAAAAAGGGTATCAATTTGAGCCTAGTGACCGTGAAAGTAGGGATAGAACACCTCTTATCTATCTTCTCGCTGTCGACCCAAAACCTGTACTTTCATACCTCGCCGATGAGCCACCACTACTGGACCCACTCGACCCAGACCTTGAGCTTCCTTCCCCATTATTGAACCAGCTACTTCCCCCCCCGCTACCACTCTGCCTTCCACCGCTCCCACCACCCCAGAGCCCCTCATTCGCCCTGTCCGTTCTATTGCTACGACCGCGATTTCCTGCCATATACCCCGCCGCCGCGCCGCCTAACGCTCCAGACCAGAACCCAGGCCTCCAGCTCTGATCTCTGGTAGTACCGTAGGTGCGCTTTGGGTTGGAAGATGGTCGCCAATCGTACGGGGGAGGTGGATCGTCGTCGTTGCCGCCAGGATACCATCCTCCGCCTCCACCACCACCACCACCGCCTCCCCACCCGGGACGTCCGCCAGGCGCTGTGCCGAGTGTGGTGGGGCCACGAAGATAAGCAGTGAGTGCGGAGTACGCGATCCAAACCGCAACACCAACAAAAATCACCCAAAATATCATATTCGCGACTTTCTCCCCTAGCAAACTCTCTCCCTCTCCTCCACGCCCTGCATCATCATTATCACCACCACCCCACCACCCCTTACGACCATATTTCTCCTCGCCTTTTTCCGTCAAGAGCAGACGGTATTCGACGCCGCAGCTCCCCTTGAGGATATAAGGGTCGTCTGGGGAGTCGTAGCCTTCACAGATTACGTCTGTGGCGCCGAGTTTGAATTCGGGGGGGAGGGAGGCGGTGCAAGTCCATTGGATGTCTTCGGAGGAGTAGTCGGAGCCCGAGTTTTTGCAGCGGAGGATGTCGATTTGGTAGTGTGGACAGCCGGAGCCGGATATGCATTTGAGCTGCGGAAAGGTTAGGGTTAGGCTTGACGCCGTGTGGAAAGGAAGGATGATTTCAGAGGCTGGCTTACCTGAGGGATGGCGGAGACGCGGCGGTGGGATGTCATTTTATCTTTTCGAAGAGTTAGGCTCTGGACTTGAGAGAGCTTGACTTTTTTGTTGGCATCGCTGCGGAGGGCTTCTCCGGTGGAGAAGAAGGCGGAGGTGGCTAGAAGCGTGGGATAGAGGAAGTTGAGGTAATGCATCGAGCCGTAGTTTGCTCCCTAGAGGGAATAATAGTTGATGAATGTCCTTTGTATGGTTGGAAATTTCGTTTAAGAGTTCGTGAAAGGTGATATATAAGAATATAAAAGGACACGATGCATGTTCATGAGGAAGGCAACGAGGCAAGAAGCAGTTGCGCCACAGTTTAAGTCTAAAGCAGCAATCTTGGCGTTCGTCATCAGGGAGCTGCGCCACGGTGTTCGAGCAGCTCATTACTATGGTAAATTCCAACTCCAACTCCGAACAGTGAATGTCCACCACCCCATCACATTTCAAGAGCAAGTATGAAGCAACGTATAACATATATCGTTCATGATCCAGAGAGCTTCAATCCTACTTCTTTGATAGTGAAAGGTGACACGT
Organism: Delitschia confertaspora ATCC 74209; assembly: GCA_010093945.1. Lineage (NCBI taxonomy): Eukaryota > Fungi > Ascomycota > Dothideomycetes > Pleosporales > Delitschiaceae > Delitschia > Delitschia confertaspora. The sequence goes on along the minus strand of ML994085.1, from coordinate 19,365 downwards.
TCAGTATTAATGGAGCCGATGCTGCGAAAGAACACCGTATCACGTTTAGCTTGTCTGAGCTCCCTCAGGAGGTATCTAAATCTCCTACATAGAGCTCATATTCTCGTAGATAGGGGCCAACACAGCTAATGTTGATAGATAACCAAATATTTGGACCGGTGTCATGAACTTCATATCCGCTGGGTCTCAGAACGCCCTTACGCACCTATTGCTCCATTCGTAGCCCGCGTTTCTCCTGGCTTTCATGCCTTCTTTACACCTCTAAAAACCGGGGATACGTTAGTCCATCTTCATGTTCTTATATTTGCGATTTCAAATTACACGTCTAACTTTCTATCGTTTCTCCAGTAACATATGCCCCCTTCTTCGGACTTTTGATGAGAATTTCTTATGCGAGTCTCCAGAGGTAATCCAATCAAAAAATATCGTCCCTTAACTTCGGCTTAAACATAAACAGCATGACTTCACCGTAATGCCTGTCTTATCTGAGCGTTTCTCCATGTCCTCATCCTTGCAGTTTTACTCGCTCCTCCCAGATCTCAAGCATTTTGTCCAATATCTCCACTATAGGGTCATATGTCCTCCTCTCGACGGACTCCATGAATACAGTTCAGAATGCATGATTCCAAACGCAGCTTCATCACCGCTTTCACCACTCCTCTCAGCCTCATATCTCGATATGGATTACGACGCCATCTCCCACGCTCTCACCATCTCCGCCTTCTGGGCACGTGAGCCCATGGATGGAAGCTGGACTGAGACGATTACTCTCAATTCAAAGGGAGGTAGTATTGAGATTGGAGTTTTGAGTAACGAGAATAATCCTGATCCTGAGGACTTGGCATTTAGTGGATTCTTGACTGTCCTAGGCCAGGATGATGAACCAAGTATATGACATCTTTCTCCTGTGATAAACAGAGCTAAGCATCTCTAGAACCAACCCACTTTCAAACCCCCTCCAGGCATCACCCGCTTCCACCAACCAACGAGCTCACCTTCACGACTGGCTTCTCCTATCCCGCCGGTCTGCACCCAACCCTTGAGCTCACACTCTCCTCCCCAGCTTACGCCCCCATCGCCCCTCCAAATCCCACCTGCAAACTGCACACCCATATAACCCTCCCTTCATCCCTCTTCATCGACAAATACCAATTCTCCGATCCTCTTTTCCTCCAATCTCACAACCTCAAATCGCTACGCTCAATATCCGGTGCCACAGATCTCGAAGCTCCAGAATGGGTCATTTCACAATGGGGCAGCGCCGCTTTATTCGAACTCTCCTTCCCCTCAGAATCCTCTCAGACCTCCTCTCCCCAATCTCCCTTAGAAGGAAGCAGTAACACCAACTTTACCGTCTCCATCCCCCTGCATACGCGCTACCTCCCCCCCTCAAAAGTAGGAGGGGCCGATTCTGCCCGCGTAACAGTGCCGTATCCAGTGGTGTTCTGGGCCTGTCATACGGACTCAGGGACGAAGCAATCGGCTTCTCCGTTCGATCGTGTGCATTTGGGGTATGAAGCTTTGTTTGGGCCGAAGACGATGTTCGTGCATGTGCCGCCTGCGGCGCGTGATGCTCCGACGCTGAAGTTGAAGGGTGGGCCTAAGAAATTTGGAGGTGGGCAGAGTAGATTGGTTGCAGAGCTGAACGTTCCAGTTTTGGAGACGAAGAATGCGGCGGTGGTGGAGTGGGGGACTGTTGGGGTTGTTGTGGCGGCGTTTTTGGGGCTGTGTTGGGTGTTGTTCCGCGGGAACAGTCCGGATGGGAAGGCTGTGAAGAGTATGAAGGGGAAGGGAAAGCTGGAGGATGTGGTGCAGGGGAGGGAGAAAAAGAATGAATAGAGAGAATGAGATTTACGAGAGCGCTTTGCTTTCACCGTCTCAATACCCGCTTCTCTTCCCTCCCTCACCTCCTCCTTGGTTACCTACCTCGCTAACTCCTCTATTCATTCCACTTAACCTAACTTACTTAATTAGGAAGCCCTTAGGAGTGCTGATTGTTGCAAAATAATTGCTATATACTGCCCTCCTTCTTCTACCTCTCCGCTTCCTAATACTTCATCTATAGAGTCTCCTACCAGCCTACCCACCGGCCTAATTAGGAAGTTTCTTAACACCATTGGCTACTGTTAAAAGTGTTATATAGTACCCTTGCTCTCCTACTCACCTAGTTACCCACCCCACTATTCCTATCCCTTTCTTTTGTTTGATGATAATATACCTAATTAGAAAGTTTCTCAACGCCGTCAAATACTTTAAAAGTGTTATATACTACCCTTCTACTCCTACATTCATTTTACCATATCTTCTCTTCCATATATACAGTTTATTACCGGATAAGAATGTTATAGTCGGTGGAGATCGAAGCAGGACACACAGCAAAGTTGTTTGGCCAGCTCTTGGCCCCCGCTCACCAAGCAGTTTATCAGTCATACCTCGCACAGCAGCTAAGGTGGGCGGTAATCCCTGCGAATCTAGATCAGGGACGTGTTCAACAATCACCTCCTCTTCGAGCTTGGTGAATTTCTGGGAACTGGCCTGGCAATCGCGTGTTGATGGGATCTCGATTCGTTGTCGCTGGAGAGTCGTACGGGCAACATTGTACATAGTAGCAGCGCGTCTTCCGCTCGGTAACTGGTCTAGCATAATAGCTAAGGTGGTTACGTTAACTCAGCCTTGTTTGAAGAGGAATGCGCGTTACGTTATTGACGCATCACGGTTAATAGTTGATGATATAGAATTTGGTGATGGAGTGGCCCGCTCGCTTGTGAAGTAAGTTATATAACTCCCTTACACCGTCCGTACTTTGTCGCCCATCAGCCACCCGAATACTCTAAATCAACCTCCCCGATTAGTGAATTTGTTAAACTTGTCGATTGCGGTAATATATGTGATATACTACTTTCCTACTCTTACGCCTTCTCCTTGATAACATCCTTTCCATATCTGCGAATTGTTAGTAGAAAAAAATAGGAGACTTAAGGGGAGACGGGAAGTACGTACATGCTTTGTACATATGGCATAGAGAAAGACTTTAGGGTTTTAGAGAGAACGGGGGTAGGGAGGAGGGCGAATAGGAGATATGTGGTTGGAAAGTGGGTGCTAAGGGTTATGGGAAGTTCTGAGGTGTGGATTTAGGAATTTAAATATCTTTAAAGAGAAGATGTAAAGAGAGCGATTAGTAGGTAGAAGAAAGAAGTGTTTGTAGATGAATAGTTATGTAGATAATCCTAGATACATAGTACTGGTTAAAGCAGAATAGTAGTTAATCCAGCCAGACATGTCACTTGAATTGCCAAATATTTATGAGAAAAGATAGGTCGAACAGGTATAGTGATAATGATGATGATGATGATAAAGAAGATGAAGATGAAGAAGAAGGCGCATTCCAATCTGTGACTAGGGATGGATATGAGCGACTGCTGGAAATATATTTCACCGTAGACAAGACTTGACGGGAAACTGGAATAACAGTCACCAGATGGCACAGATACTTATCGTTCTATATCCATTGCAGGCGACCATATACCGTTCTTTTCGCTTCGATTTATAGCAGTAATCAGGCATTTCAGGCATCAGCCTATCCATATCCCTAAGATTCCCATCGCCCCATTGATCGGAACCTCGCAGCCCGAAATCGTTTTTCTAATTCCGTCGCAATCCTAACCCCTTTCCTTACAACCTATAGTAAGCTGGGTATTGCGGCACGGTGCAGTTAAAGTTTATGAAGGATGGGAAATGCAATATTCTATACGGCAGCCATTAACAAACCCCAACGCACCCCGCTACAAAGACGGATAGAGTTGTATATCTATAAGAAAGCCCTGGAGCTGATTTGCTCTGCGGCATGAACTTCTCTAGTTCGAAGTATTAAACATCTTGCTCCTCCCATGATATGGATGTCTTTCGGTAGAGTTACCCCCAAAAGACCTTTGAGCCCTAAGAAACTGACGCAGGGTCAAGAATCAAGGTTCAGTAGTCGAACTTGGAAGAAGCAGACTTTCAAAAACCCTTCTCAACAAGGTTCACGGTTCCGTGTTAATAGTCGCCATTGTAGAAAAAATAGATATGCTGTCTGACGCTAGTGGCGTGATGAAAGGTGATGCGTGATGGTTCTTCTGACATGTCGTCATGCATCCAACGCAAAGGGCAGACCTCGGGTGCCTGGTACATATCTCGCTACAGTAACCTGAAAGAAAGACACCTAGTGCTCCCAAGTACTTCAACCACCTCGCGATTTTCCCCCACCCCACATTCATAAGATACCCCTCCTTTCTCGGACCTCTCTTCTCGGCCCTCCCTTCTCGGTCCTCTCTTCTCGGTCCTCTCTTCTCGGTCCTCTCTTCTCGGTCCCCTCTTCTCGGTCCCCTCTTCTCGGTCCTCTTTTCCAACCTATCAACATTCAACATAGGTATGGACCCCCTCGACAAGCTGACGGCCACTGGACTGCCTATATTCGACCTCAACTCTGAGTTCCTGGATCGAACCGACTGGTAAGTGAGGCCTGTACGCAAATTTCGCTTCGTTATCTTACTCTTACTGACGTCTTCGCTTCAGGGCTCAGACTGAGCTCGGCACTCGCGATACTTGGCCGCAAACCCTCACGTCTCTCGTAAACCTCATCACTAGTTTTCCTCATGCAGCGGCGATATGGTGGGGAAAAGACCTCTGCGCCGTCTATAATTTGGGCTGGGCAAAAGTCACTGGGCGTCTCGATGTCCAGGGATCACGAGCACGAGATACTTACTCTGGAGAAGCACTTGGGGCTATCGAGTCATGCCTGCGCGGTCGCACGGTGAAGGTAGGTGGGTAAGCTCTAAGAAATGTACACCAAAGAGGCGTGTGGGTGCTGACTACCGAAAGCATGTAGAGCCATTCTCCACAACTTTCCCGACCACGATCCTGGCTCCACAGTCCTACTAAGCACCATCCTCGACGATGCAGGAAAACGACAGGGCGTTTTTGCACAGTTGCTACACGATCGAACTGTCGAGCGATACCTGCCACTGCCAGACAGCAGTTTTGACACCCAACAACCAGCAAGGCAGCTTAAGAGCATTGGCATTCAACAGACAGGCGACAAAGACGGTAGACAGGTGGATTACAAGCAGACTGAACTTTTCCAGCAATTTGCCGAGCTCCTGCCTAATGGCCTTGCAATCCTGGACAGCAACGCCGAAGCAGTCTTCGTCAACGATGGATTCTTCAAGCTCACAACGAATAGAACCGCAAAAGAATTTCGCGCATGGCCTGAGAGTATCCACCCCGAGGATTATGAACGGGTCATGGCAGCATACAGGGAGGCGTTTTCGACCAGACAAGCATTACGCATCGAATTTCGATGTTTGACAAACGAGAATGAAGAATGGAGACTCTTCCTGCTGCGCCCATTGAATGACGAGCCAGAAGCCGGTTTCATCTGTGCCCTAGTTGATATCACAGAGATCAAAAGTGCGCAACTCAGCCAGGAGAAGGCTGCTACAGAGGCCCGAGAAAGAAAAGAGCAACAAGAAAGGTTCATCGACATGGTGTCACGTAAGTTATGTCCATGCTGAGCCAGACCGTAAATTGACTTGAGACAGACGAAATCCGTAACCCTCTCAGTGCCGTGCTCCATCTAGCAGAGGAAATTAAAGACGTCGCGAAAGAGATCGGGGCTAAGCATGCGGACCTCAAGCAGCAACTTGCGGATATTGGAGATGCAGCGGATACGATTCTTCTTTGCGTACAGCACCAAAACACCCTGGTGGAAGACATCTTGTCCTTTTCCAAGCTGGATTCGATGATGCTATCGCTGGTACCTCGAGAGGTGCAGCCGAAATGGGATTTCTCCAAAGCTCTCAAGGTCTTCAACTCGGAATTCAAAGCCAAAAAGATCAAGTTCCACTACTCCATGGACGTATCGTATGATAAGAACGATGTCGACCACGTCATCGCGGATATCAACCGGATGAAACAAGTGCTGGTAAATCTCGTCACCAACGCCATTAAGTTCACAGCAGAGAAGGAAGGTGAGAGGAAGATATCTGTCTTGATGGGGGCTTCGATAGAAAAACCGAGCTCGTATCCTCCGAATGTTGTCTTCTTCCAGTCCGCAGAAGACGCTTTCCACCTTGACTCCACCTTGACTTCAGAATGGGGCAATGGACCTTCTCTCTATCTGATGGTAGCAATCAAAGACACAGGCATCGGAATCTCTAAAGATGACCAGTTGAAGCTCTTTGAGCGGTTCAGACAAGCGACACCGAAAACCCAAGAGCATTATGGAGGCTCAGGTCTCGGCCTGTTTATCTCCAGAAAGCGTAAGTTTCGTATGATACCGCGGTGGAGAACCCAAACTGACTGTACATAGTGGTCCAACTGCACGGTGGCGATATTGGCGTAAGTTCCAAAGAAGGTGAAGGCTCCACTTTTGGGTTCTACTTCAGGGTACGGCGCTCAGATGGTTCAAGCGAAGGCGGAAGACCGCCGTTTGGAAATTCCCGCTCGAACTCCAATAGTTCGAATCCCTCGATTGTTCGCTCGCGGACGCCTCGACCACCATTCAGCCGCTCAAGCTCAAAACTGAACAATATCCACGAAAGACCAGCGTATGCGGAGCGTCTTTCCTCTCGAGAAGGCGCCGATGACTCGAATCAGCCGTCTCTGGATAATCCTCCGACGGAATTCGGAAAAGAAGCGCATCCGGAATCGGCTGAGGACCTGCGGTACCGGGAGACTCGGAGCGTTGTGGACCGGATGCACGCTAAGGAAGATGATGCATCGATGAATGCTGCACTGGAGAAGAAACTGGCAGAGGTACAGACCGAGGAAAATCAGAAATTGGTGGACGAGAATAAGAACCCGGATGCCACAGCGGAAGAAGTCCACAAAGCGCAGAGTGAGCAGCAGGAGGAATCCGATAACAAGCGGACGTTGTTGTTGGTTGAAGACAACCTCATCAACCAAAAAGTGCTAAAACGCCAACTCCAATCCAGGGGCTTTGAAGTCATTGTGGCAAATAACGGGCAGGAAGCCATTGAAGCAGTGAAAGCCCGCGGTCAACTAAGCCCCGATGAACCCGAGCATAAAACCTTCTTCGACTGTATCTTGATGGACCAAGAGATGCCGGTTAAAGATGGCAATACTGCGACGTTGGAGATTCGCGAGTTGCAGGACCAAGGGTTTGCGGGCCCTAGTCCGATACTTGGGGTTAGTGCGAATGCACGCGAAGAGCAGACGAGGAGCATGTTGAACGCGGGCATGGATGAGGTGATCAGTAAGCCGTTTAAGGTGGATGATTTGGAGAGGAAGATTAAAGGCATGTTTCCGGAGTAGAAGAAGTCTGAAGTCTGGCTTTTTGAATAAATAGCTTTAAGGTCATTGGGGATCCGGGAGTGGGGGGTTTGCTGAATGACACATAATAGCGGAAAGGAGTTTTTGGGTGGGACGACAGTGGCTTAGTTTCACTTGATTGCATTGGGCGGAGTTCACAGTTTGCACGACATGACATGGCGGTTTGGGGCTTTTTATGTTTCTTGATACCTTTAGGCATTTTTTGGTCTTGGGGAATAAAGATTGATTTCGCCTTTTGCGTGTTTGAGACTTATCATGGTTTTTTTTTTAGGCTCTTGTAGGGTTATTCGCATACTAGTCGACATGGTCCGTCCTTCGGGTTGAGGACCAACTTTCCTGTCCATTCAAGTTCACCATTTTCTATGATCATCTTCTCACAAGCCGTCTATTAACCCTCTTCACCCTCCTCTCCATATTCTTTTCCACCGTCAACATATATATATGCCTCTTCTGTATTTCATATCGCACTTATAGATCCTGTATCTTCTTTCTCTACCAGCCCCTATTTCTTTTCCTCGTGATACATTCATTCCTACCTCCCTTTCATATCAGCCCCTCAGGCTATACTCGCCATCTCTTACACCGTGTCCCCTGCAACCCAACACCCCTAAGCTATAGTCCTCTAGGGTGGTATACACACATTCATATTCTACCCTCACCATTTGAGTCAACAAATTCCTCGATATCTAAGCCTCTTCACCGTATATACTACCTCTTGTCTAACCCGTTCCGGGTATCTCTCTCCCACATCATCTCTCTCTATCGTCTCTGATACCCCTCTCTACTGTACTCCCGCACTATACTTTTCTAGCCTTATACTCTTTCTTTCCTAATCCTTCCTTCTATACCTAGGCCTCTCCCTCCCTATCCCGTTTACCGTCTAGGCTTTCCTACTTACTTCCCTTATATTATCCCATCCTCGTCACGCCCTTCCTCAGTGTAAAATGACATCCCTTCTATGCCCTTATTCTCTTCTCCATACCCATTCTCTTATCTCCCCTTGCCTTCCCTCTGACCTTCCTTCTCTCATACCCACCTACCGTTAGTCTTATATCCCACCTCCAATATCACTTATATATATTATTATTATAATTCAATTAAACGTGTTACCTGGTTCCCAATCGGGTCTATGAACACGTAGAATCAATGTTCAGAGCAGAGTAAACCCGACTTTAGGGGAATGGCCCTCTAAAGTCCAAATATCTTCTCCTTTTCCTCACCCTAAGCCATTCTAATATAGCTATGGTGAGTTGTTTCACCAGCTACTATATATATATATATATCTCCCATACATCACCAGTTCCATTACCCACTGCCCACCTCTCCCCTTACTTCCCCTACCTCCTCCGATCCCTACCCACTCCTAATTTAGCATCCTCTCACAACTATGAACAAATGACCAAGAATATCCACACCAGTCCGTGTAACCTTTCCCAAACATCCCTGTTTTATTATAGTAGTATAATAATCTCACACCCTAGCTCCATCGTTCCGAGATTAGAAACCATGGAGAAAGAAGCGGAACAAACGAAGAGAGGGAAAATTGGTCTCCTGTTGTATAGGGAGGTAGAGGGTGACGAAAAAAAAAAGATATGCGGGATAGGTTTAGGGACTGAGACCATATGTGTCCGACTTTCGGGGGAGTTATAGATCAGGAGCGAAAGGGTGTAGATTCGCGATAATCTACCGTATGTCATTGAGAGTCTCGGGGGGGGGGGGGTGTTTACATTCAACAACCTCCACGCTGGCCCTTGTATGCCCAACCCTCCCCGTGCCAAACATCTCCCCCAATCTTTCCCGTTCCAATCACTTCCCTGTCCTATCTCTTCTCCCACCTACCAAGCCCACAGCTCTATCCCCACCCCCCCTATGCAATCTTCTCCTGTCCAAACCGTAAACCCCCTCTCCCCACCCTTTAAAAGATCCCCATTGTTGGATTCCCGAAAACGCACCTCTCATATCCGACCTATTTAAGTATTATCACTTATTATTATCAATTCTGGTTTTGTGGCCGATAGGGTTCCCCAAACAGCCCGCGCAGACTCCACTATCTATTACGGAAAACCCTTTAGAGGAAAAGCCATGTTTACTCTTTAGTGCCCTGCCTAGATAGGTCGTTGTCCTTCTTTGTTTCGATACATCTATTACCACTGCAGTTAGCAGAACCTTCTTTGTGCATTCCCAAGTCCCATCTAGTCCAAGGCTGTGATCGGTTCCAATCCTTCGTTGTAGTTTGCCTATCTAGGTAATATACTACTGCATTGTCCGAATAAAGCGTACAGTATATTTATACGCGATATATGGAATTCTAGGTTGTGAGATGTACGTGCGAGTGAAAAAGTGCGAAATCTAGGTTATGAATAATATCAATTACTTCCATGCAGCTAGGAGCGGAACTCGGTCCGGTAAAAATGTAAGACAGATAAGACTCATAGTCTCCTCTCGTGCCTTGACAAGAAAGCCCTATCTTCTCATCATTTAAACTCCTATGACAAGTACGTGCACCTCCCGTACAACCCAAAATAAAGCCAAATATAAATTAAGTGGTGGTTGCAATTGAAGCAAATCACAGGCCTCTACCACCCAAGTATACCCCGAGCAGGTCGGAATCTCTTACCCGCCCAAGTGTAGATGATTTGGTGACAGAAATATCGTCACTATTAGAAAAACCGGTGAATCCAACCCCCCAAGATCATCATCAAATCAAAAACTCCATATTGTGTAATGTGTCATTGTAACCAATCCCCTTATACGCCTGATCCTAAGGTCTGGTCGGAGTAGCCAAAGGAATGCATACCTGTCGTGTGTTTGTGTGTGGGTGTGGAACCGGTCTATGTTTGCCAACTCCGGAAATGACAGTAGTAGAAGACAATCAAATGAGGAATATCCAATGTGGAGACTGGCAGTCGAGAGCCATAAAATGTTTTGGAGGCCCATCTGCCATCCTGCTAAGGTGAGCGGATGCTGTCTTCGAGTAAGACTCAGGGTTTGGGGGGGGGGGGGGGGGTGTGATTGGATCACAAAAGGAAAGCCCCAGAATGAATGTCGTAGGTACTGAGCTGTTGTATTCGGCCCGCAGGCCGAGGGGGAGATCCTATCTGCTTGCAGCAGTGTGCTATACACAGTATACAATGTGCACACTTGATTCAAGTGGTCTTCGAACGACAGGATAGTATATCATTATGCGGAATGTAGGGGCCAGTGTTGGCTCAGGATAAATCTTGAGCTCCAATTTCCAACAATCCAGAAGATCTTTCGCCATTCGTGGTCGGCTCCTCAGTTCTCGGTGTTTCAGCGGGCTTCTCGTCTTCTTGAAGTTCCTCGAGTTTCAGACACTTCAACAGCCCCTTCATCAAAAGCTTCCGGTCCACGGGTTTGGCCACGTAGAAATCCATTCCCTTGGAAAGATAGGCTTCTGCATGTCCTTTGAGCGCGTTGGCTGTCATGGCTATGATGGGCGTAGTAATCCCGGCGTTGCGGATTTCCTTGGTCGAACCCACCCCGTCCAGCACGGGCATGTTGATGTCCATGAGGATGCAATCGTACGGGCAAGGATCCTTGATCGCCAGCGAAGCCGCCACCCTGCCGTCTCCGGCCTTGTCGATAAACTGGAAACCCAGTCCTTTCAGCATCTTGACCATGACCTTCGTATTGATGGGGTTGTCCTCAACCAAAAGGATCCTCTTGTCCTTGGCGATTTCTCGGAGCTCATCCAACGAATTGGTTTCCGAGGCTACCGCGAGCGCTGCCATGGTCTCTTCCAGCTTCTCCATCACTTTGGCTTTCTTGACCCGCTTCAGCCTCGCCGTGAACCAGAACACACTGCCCTTGCCCTCCGGATTCGGGCGGAAGCCAATCTCGCCGCCCATGAGCTCGGCGAGACTCTTGCATATGGAAAGACCGAGGCCGGTTCCCTTGTACCGTTTGGTCGCGGAATTGTCAAACTGGGTGAAGGGGGTAAAGAGAGTGCCGGAAGCATCCGGGGGGACACCAATTCCCGTATCGACGATTTCAGTGAGGATGATATAGCCATCCAGTTCTTCTCTTTGTAGGGTGACGTTTACATGGACATAACCCTCCTCCGTGAATTTGGTAGCATTCGACAGGAGATTCTGGACAATCTGGCGGTACCGCAGCGCATCCCCCTCCGCCGAAGCCGGGATGCGGGGATCCAGATGCATATCCATGACCGTATGGGCAGTTGTGTTGGGCTGGAACGTCCGGCAGACCGACGAGAGGATATCTTTGACGCTAACGATATCGGTGCTGATGGAGAAGCACCCGGACGCCAGTTTGGAATAGTCAAGGATATCGTTTATGACCTGAAGAAGGACAGCACCCGACTCTTCGATGACACGGGCCAGTTCGAGTTGTTCCGGGTCGAGGTTGGTGTCCAGCAATAGGGTGAGGGCTGAAAGCATACCTGATGGCATTCTTTTGTTAGCAAAAACGGGTCCATGGACGCAGAAATCAAGGTGGGTATACCATGCATAGGCGTGCGGATTTCGTGGCTCATGTTGGCCAAGAACTCCGACTTTAATTTGGCAGACTCCTCGTAGGCAGAAATCAGTCGAGACTCGGCTTCCCTCCTCTCCGTGAGATCCCGAGTGACCTTGCCGAAACCGATCAGTGTCTCGCCCCGGTAGACGGGAGTGATGACCACATTGGCCCAAAATTTCGAGCCATCTTGGCGGTATCGCCAACCTTCGTCCTCTACGCGGCCGTCGCGGAGGGCAATTTTCAATTCGCGGCCGGGCTTGTCGTTGGCACGATCTTCCTCGCCGTAGAAGGTGGAAAAGTGCTTGCCGATGATGTCCTCCCTCTTGTACCCTTTGAATTTCTGAGCACCGGCGTTCCACGTTGCAATGTGGCCCTTGGGGTCCAGCATGAAAATAGCATAATCCTTGACCGTCTCGACGAGGATGCGGAAGGTCTCGTTTGTGGTGAGACGCTGATCCAGCTCGAGCTGTTTGAGGTATGCCTCGCTAGTGTCGTTGAACTCCACGATAAAGTAGAGAAAGCGGTCATGGTGACGGATGGGCACTACACGGACGCTCCATGCGGTTACGCCTTCGGTAACGACTTCGTGGAGGAGGCAGGGACGATGCGTGGCTTGAGCGGTGACGAGTGCCTCAAGGGTGACGGAGGCGGAGAGGAAAGGTAGATTGGACCCCTTAAAGAAGTCCTCGAGCTGGATCCCGAGGATGCGTTCACGACTGCGGGTGTAGGAGACGTCTAAGTAGCTGTCTGATACCTGGCGAATGACCTTGTTGCAGTCGAGCACAAGGGTGGGGATGGGCGTGTAACGGAAGATGTCCATGGACGAGTCTCCGAAGACATTGCTAAAGCCGCAGGCAGTGTCGTCGCTGCCGGTGTGTTTGTAGCCGTTTAGCTGCGATTGTGATTGGGATGGTTCGTTGGAGTGCTGCTTGAGTGCATGTCCGTTGGGAGCCGGCCGCTGTGACGACTGGTGTGCGATAAGTGCTTGGGCGCTGTTGTGGTTTGTTGCAGCTGCTACCTGAAGGTCCGCTTGGTCCGCTTGGTCCGCTTGGTCCGCTTGGTGCGCTTCGTCCACTTTGTCCACTTTGTCCACTTTGTCCACTTTGTCCACTTTGTCCACTTTGTTGGCGTCGTCCACTTTGTTGGCGTCGTCCACTTTGTTGGCGTCGTCCACTTCGCCCATTATGTCTGTGGTTTGTACGTCTTCGACTTCTGTCACATCTGGCACCTCGCGGGACGACGATGTGCCCGGACGGCTGAGGTTGTGGCCCATGGCGGAGAAAGCATCCAAGGAGGCGGCCAGCATGACGGTAGGGTCGTGCCAAAGGAGCGGGTGAGGACCGAGCCGCAGGGAGCTTGTGTGCCTGTTCCTGTGCAGTTGGCTAGGTACCGAATCTCTCGTCAATATGGTTGGCTTGCTGCCGTCTGTGGGTGAGTGGTGAGGGCTGGGGATGAGGAGAGAATCATACGATTTTGCTGTGGATTTGATGAGGGTTTTGCCTTACGCGTGTTAATCAAGGATGGAGCGCCCTCGGCCAAAGCGCCGCGGTGAACAGCCGCCGAGCCAACCAACAAAAGTAACCTTGACGAGCAACGGCCAGGAAGAGAAAGTCTAGGGGGATATTCAGGCTGTGATTTGCTGTGATTTGCTGTTATTTGCTGGACTGCGGACTGTCTGCAATTCTTGCCGGTGCATGGCCTGGGTTGGGAAACTGTAGGGGACGATCGTTTGAGACACCAAAAGCTTCACATCTGGCGGACTCTTATCCCGCTACAACCTTGGAGCCCTGTAAATGGCCACCACCGTCGGTTTTTTTTTCTTCCTTTCAGTACAACCGTCTCAAGGGACTTAGGGCATTCTATTGTGTGGGCAACTGTGTACCGAATCTCTATCTCCTGAACATGCTCCCTCTTATTCAGAGTCCGCTTGTGAATATTGTCAATACTCCACACGTCATCGAGATGGCAGTTGACCCTACGCCGGTTCACAGGGACTGCACTGTCTCGCTTATCACTGCTGGTCCCTGAATGACGTAGATGTTTTTCCTCTTCCAGTAGGTTCATAGCTACTCGCCCTCCAAATAGGCCAAGGTCCACATTTCATGTGCATCGGTCTTACCTGAATTTATCACTCTTCCCCTTCCCCCCCCCCCCCCCCCTCCTCAACGCCTCATCCTCAATAACACTATCCTCCTCCTCTTCCTCCCTATCCTCTGCCCCCCCCCCCCCCCCCCCCCCCCCCCCCCCCTCCCCCCCCCACTCCCCCTGGTGTATGTCTCGCCAGCGTGACCACTTACCCTCTAACTTGGTCTTATGGTCGGATGTTGTTCTCCGACACTCCAACTCTGCCTTATGCCCTTGTGGCCCTGTGTTCGCTCCATGGTGCTCCTAGACTCAACTCCAGCTGAGACTCCTTGGAATTTCCAGGATCCCAAGTATTCCCAGGACCCCCCCATGCAATACACCCTCACCCTCATAGACAGTCGATCCTCCACCTGCAACTATAAAACCCTAACTCAACATCTTCATTCTTTGGTATGTCTCGTCTGGTTCTCCAAGACGGCCAAGGCTCGTTATTGAAGATAAGTCATCAGTGTAAGTGCGGGGTACCAAAGAGCGGAATGCACCTCTGTTTACAAAAAGGGGAAAATTCAACTACAATTTCCATGGGTCCAGTGTGATGGCCTCATGTCAAATCAGATGGATTATGTCTGCAACATAGAACCGGTCTCAGTCTCTGCTCTCCAAAGCCGGCCATTAAGCTGAATTCCATGGTTTAACAAAATTTACTATCGGTCCCTGCAATGGTCTCCCACTACTACTACTGCTACTACTACTACTACTACTACTACTACTACTACTACTACTACTACTACTACTACTACTACTCTTCTTAATCTTAACGGAACCCTTCACCTCCTTCCCGTTGTGAGGTTGGTTCAATCCCTGAGCTGCTCTACAGTGAGCCACACTCAGGACAAGCCATACATCAAGTGGCTGGTCCAGTCCAACGTATTTAGGATCCAGTTCCACTTGCCCCCCCCCCCTACTGCAAAAAAAGTTATCAATAATGCTTGGGTTAGTAGTCAAAATGAATCGCAATGAAACGTCTATTGCTGCGCTGCCATGTCTAACGGAATTTTTGTCTGTGCCGGAAAAACCGTTCAGTTCCAGCATTTACAAGAATTTTACAGGAATGCATGGGGTTGGTGTTTATCATCCGCTGAACTGCCCTCTAGAGTGGTGTCATTAACTCGATGGAGTTTCTATCCTTCCTTAGAAGAGAGCGGCAAGGCAACAACCCCCTTTATTGAGTTTCTATTCCTTCTTGCAAGTATCAAACAGGGCACATGTAAGTTTGGTGTATTGATGATAGATAGGTTGGATGAAGCCTACCGAAGAACTCTCTACTGAGTAAATTCGCCAAGGCCTTGCAAAGCATACGTGAATACAGTATGTGAATGCTGAGATCCTTTACACAGTATCACGTGAGTATTGCCTGAGGGCTACTACTGACAGAAAGAGATGCACGTGGTTATCTTCCCTTCCTCCTCTATATAAACCACCGTCAAACAGACTTTTTCCTATTTATCTTACACTTCACCGGTCACCTTGTGTACAGGCTCTTGTATCTGTAGATTCTGTTGGAGGTTGGTGAGAGCTCCTGAGTGGAATCCCTTTTCTCGAGCACGTGACCACAGCTACCTTACCAGTTTGTGGCGTAACGATGACGTTTTCTCAATAATACAATCTTCTAGCCCTCAGTCACTAAGTCCGCGCTTCTCCAGAAATAATAAAAATCATGCATTCCTTCACTATACTGAATAACCGATTCCTCAACAAGGCTTCCTTTCGGTCGCCATTGTGGTCACGGTCCCTAAACAAATTGTTTTGCATGGATCAGCCTCCTTGCTTTCATTCAAGTAATTCTGAGCTTTACATTATACCACACTGTCGTATTTTGGTTGCCTGCATATCGCTCAGGGCGATGGGTCAGGATAAATGAAATCAACTGAACTCAATTCACCCCAACTCACCTCAACTCACCTCAACTCACCTCAACTCACCTCAACTCACCTCAACTCACCTCAACTCACCTCAACTCACCTCAACTCACCTCAACTCACCTCAACTCACCTCAATGCAACTCCTGTTTTGGCCTTTTCCTTCCTGCTTACTTCTGCTTCAATTCTCACCGAGAACAGTCAACTCTGAAGCATTGCCGCAATCCTACCCGCTGACCTTAACTCATCAGTTTTTGCACTGAAGTTGGGAGACGTCAAACTGCAAAGAATCACTTACTGTTTGGCTCTCGACCTCTGAGTTCGTCCCTTTGTGCAGATGGTTGAACGACCTATCTCTATGACGGTTGATAAATAGCATGGCCGGAGATCTAGGGGGCAAGTCACCTGCAACACTGTCCAGGCCTCTATCAGGGGCAAAGAAATCCAAGGAATCACTTCCTCAAACAGAGACTTAAGCAGCTTTCCCTATGCAAATCAGTTCAGATAATCTTGCCTTGCACAATGGCACAACAAATTCCGTATCATCACAGTCTTCGCCAGATGACTTCTAGGGAAGATTGCCTAAGGTAGATTGTCTCCCTGCCATTGATACTCAATTAGGCACCATATTCAGCAACTACAGACAGGCACTCTGTCAGTCCATGAAATGCAACCTCCTTGCTGGCTGAAGCTTGTGATTGCCTTCCAAGTCATCAATCCATACAGAGTGTACCATCTACCTCATCAGCGCCCACCCTATCTAGCCATGCACAGCCCTACCTGCAGGAAGACTATGCATTCGACATGCACGCCCTCATCCCCAGAAAACCTGCACGTGTGCAGAAACTCTATACTAAAGCCCAGCGTGACCTCTTTCCCAACACACGATCCTTCCTCACAAAGGCACTCAAATCCCATTCTCCTCTCCCGCATACATCGACGCATGGTTCACCATCCAAGTCTTCTGTGGCTGTTGCTGTACTGAGATTCACACCCAGACCTGCCCTAGGAAATCTCTCAAAGGTCCTAAAATAAACTCGGCGAATTGATGCACAAACTGGCTCGTGGGGATGATGACTGCCTCTTCGTTGACAGAGTGGGTGAAAGACTGAAAACAGCGGCAAGAATGAGCACGGAAGGCCTGGACTGGAGGATGGTTTGGAACAGGTAGGAAGTTGAAATGTTATGCAAAGGGTATTGTGGTGTTTGGGGAAGGAATGGGTTGATAGTTGAGCTGGAGAGTGGGAGGACCAGGTATTTGATGTGTGTGAGGGTGAGGGGGACGATTTTGGTGTGGGTGTGGGAGGTGTGAGGTGTGAGGGGAATGAGAGGATGCGGTTCATTCGCTCTCACACCGAGACGTAATGATTCCAGTTGGTAGCATGATAGAGTGGACCATTCATCAACTGCCGCGAATATATGCGAGGCCCAGTGTGAAGCTTGGCGGATGACCTAGGGGAGTATTAGCAGGATTAAGGAGGTAACGGTATATAAAAGCATAATCGGGACGTTCAGTGGTTTTCGATGCAACGGAGGCTGGTATTTGGGGTGCGGTATATATGTGGAGTTGGCGCTGGTAACATTAGTAGCATTCATCTTGGTACTACATTTGGCTCTTTAGGTCGGAGAAACTTGATATTGTATTTTGCTGCTTTTGTTTCTGTCCCTTGAGCTAGAAACTTCTTGAGACGATTTACTTTTGCTTTCATCCTGCGAAAAGTTCTTAGAAAGTGGTTTTGCTCTTTTTTTGTTTGCCTTGCATGCCCTAAAATTCTCTTAAACCTTGCAATTTTTCCTTTGGTTTATCTGGTCTTTTCTTGGAGGGGGAAAAAAAAAAGTTAGCGGCTGCTGGCTGATTTACAAGTTGAATGGTTCACAAATCAATGAGTGATACCCCTTTGATCTCTCTCATTCCCGCCCACAAGAAGAACTCAAGAATGTGAACAGCATCTGCAGTCTGATCTGAATTCTCTGGTGTATCTCTGTGGAGACTTGGTAGGTTCGGCCATTTCGGTATGTATTGTATAGGTGGGGTTGTAGTGTATCGGGACGCTGTATGACTTCGATGCTTGACGCTACGCCATATGGGATAAAACCTTCGTCGGTCGATACCGCAGCGATACGTAGCCTGCCATCTGCATCTCACCGGTCGCCACTAAAGAACCCGCTTCCTTCTGGCATTTTCCTCGCAAAAATCCACCCCGCAGAAATGTGCCTGAAATCGCACTGACATCTCCTTTCCCACCGATGCCCTGTGTCATAAGATCTTCATACCGGAAGTTCTCGCCGGTGTGAATTTTGAGGATATTGTTAGATAATAGAGCTTCTTCGCAATTTTTTCTTTCGACAATTGCGAAAATGGGTTTAACTCGCCAGCTCTTGCAAACCTTATTCCCCTTTTCATTGTCACCGACACTAACGTAAGACCCCCATTACACGGGTGATATATAACCTACCCCATAATAATCAGAGTACGGTCTTGGAACAGCTGGGGCTTGGAATACCCAAGCAGGTTCTGCTAACTGCGATAGTAACAGATGTGTCGAAACCGAGAAGGAGAACGGCCTGCCTAGGCAGGGCACCAAGGAGTAAACATGGCTTTTCCTCTACAAAAGGTTTTCCGGAATAGACAATGGAGTCTGCATGGGCCATTGTGGAACCGTATCGGACATAAAATCAGAATTGTTATAGTAATAATAATTATTATTATAACAACCGCAATAGTATCGGGTCTCTCGCCAACTTATAAAATATATCTCACGGGCGACCCAGGGAACATAACACACTCGATGTGATACCAACCCTATCCAACAAACCCCTTAGGCGGGTAGGGTAGGCTAGACACTCCTTCCAGCATCTCTGTTAATAACCCGCCAACAATCCCCGAATCCTTTAATAGACCGAGCCTCTAATAGATGCATCGCTCCTAAAACATCTTACTTAAGAAATGCCTTTATACGAAAAAGAGAAAAAGATGATGAATATCTCTCAACTCCCTCCAACCCAAGTTAAGATTCGACTCCGCAAGACCCACCATTTCCTAACTTCCCACTTCCTACTCCCCACACCCATCTCCTATTTCCTCCACCTTGCTCATCTCATGCCATTCCAATCCGACCATGGTGAGTTTTTCACCAGCTGGCTATACCACTCGTAAAATGTTCCACATCCTGCCAGTGTTGCCGCTTGGGGCAACAGAGGGGTTTCTTTAACACAGCCTGGGTTAGTTGGAAAGAAGCCTAGTCCCATATTTCCCTTTTCGCAATAGGCTTGGAAGTATTCAAATATGTTGTCTTTAGTAGCCATTGCGCAGCAGCCTCTGCCATACTCTCCTCCTTTAGGATTTCTCTGAGCTCTATAGCACCTGTCTTTAGGAGGAGATTCGCTCGGAGCTGGGTGTGGTTAGGGCAGAATGCCAGGATATGTTGGAGTGCTTGTCGCCCAGTTCTGCATGGCAGCCCCGAATGAGTCCCGGAACTCTAGTGCAGAATATATATGAGGAGGAGGAGGAGGAGGAGGAGGAGGAGGA